>CAKAJE020000564.1:0-24513 GCA_916610135.2 Macropis europaea | reverse complement strand
TTTTATATATTGGTTAATATAAGAATTCAGCGAAATTCTATCACAATTGTTCAATTTACGTCGCTCCTATTTCAGATAGCGTATTGGGCTAAGCGGCATCTCAAAGCGCATGAAATGACGAGTGAAATGCACCATTAAACTTCTAGGGTAGTGCGAACAAAGACCCGATTAGATCATTTTACATAAAGTGTATATAAGAATTCAGGGAAATTCTATCACATTTGTTCAATTTACGTCGCTCCTATTTCAGATAGCGTATTGGGCTAAGCGCCATCTCAAAGCGCATGAAATGGCGAGCAATGTGCACTATTAAACTTCTAGGGTAGGGCAATCAGAGACCCGATTAGATAATTTTATATTACGGTTAATATAATAATTGAGCATAATTCTATCACATTTGTTCAACTTACGTCGCTCCTATTTCAGATAGCGTACTGGGCAAGGCGGCATCTCAAAGCGCATGAAATGACGAGTGAAATGCACTATTAAACATCTATGATAGGGCAAACAGAGACCCGATTAGATCATTTTGTATTATGATTAATTTAAGAATTCAGCGAAAGTCTATCACATTTGTTCAATGTACGTCGCTCCTATTTCAGATAGCGCATTGGGATAAGCGGCATCTCAAAGCGCATGAAATGGCGAGTGAAATGCACTATTACACTTCTAGGGTAGGGCGAACAGAGACCCCGATTAGATCATTTTACATTAAGGTTAATATAAGTATTCAGGGATATTCTATCACATTTATTCAATTTACGTCGCTCCTATTTCAGATAGCGTATTGGGCTAAGCTGCTTCTCAAAGCGCATGAAATGGCGATTAAAATGCACTGTTAAACTTCTAGGGTAGGGCAAACAGAGACCCGATTAGATCATTTTATATTACGGTTCATATAAGAATTCAGCGTAATTCTATCACATTTGTTCAACTTACGTCGCTCCTATTTCAGATAGCGTACTGGGCTAGGCGGCATATTAAAGCGCGTGGAATGCCGAGCAAAATGCACTATTAAACTTCTATGATAGGGCAATCAGAGACCCGATTAGATCATTTTATATATTGGTTAATATAAGAATTCAGCGAAATTCTATCACAATTGTTCAATTTACGTCGCTCCTATTTCAGATAGCGTATTGGGCTAAAGCGGCATCTCAAAGCGCATGAAATGACGAGGTGAAAGGCACTATTAAACTTCTAGGGTAGGGCGAACAGAGAACCGATTAGATCATTTTAACATAAGGTTAATATAAGAATTCAGGGAAATTCTATAACGTTTTTTCAATTTACGTCGCTACTATTTGCAGATAGCGTATTGGGCTAAGCGGCATCTCAAACCGCATGAAATGGCGAGTAAAATGCACTGTTAAACTTCTAGGGTAGGGCAATCAGAGAGCCGATTAGATCATTTTATATTACGGTTAATATAAGAATTCAGCGTAATTCTATCACATTTGTTCAATTTACGTCGCTGATATTTCAGATAGCGTATTGGGCTAAGCGGCATCTCAAAGCGCAAGAAATGGTGAGTAAAATGCACTGTTAAACTTCTAGGGTAGGGCAAACGGAGACCCGATAAGATCATTTTATATTATGGTTAATTTAAGAATTCAGCGAAACTCTATCATATTTGTTCAATTACGTCGCTCCTATTTCAGATAGCGTATTGGGCTAAGCGGCATCTCAATGCGCATGAAATGGCGAGTAAAAATGCACTATTAAAGTTCTAGGATAAGGCAAACAGAGACCCGATTAGATCATTTTATATTACGTTTAATATAAGAATTCAGCGTAATTCTATCACATTTGTTCAATTTACGACGCTGATATTTCAGATAGCGTATTGGGCTAAGCGGCATCTCAAACCGCAAGAAATGGCGAGTAAAATGCACTGTTAAACTTCTAGGGGTAGGGGCAACACGGCGACCCGATAAGATCATTTTATAATATGGTTAATTTAAGAATTCAGCAAAATTCTATCACATTTGTTCAATTTACATCGCTCCTATTTCAGATATCGTATTGGGCTAAGCGGCAACTCAAAGCGCATGAAATGACGAGTGAAATGCAGTATTACACTTCTAGGGTAGGGAGAACAGAGACCCGATTAGATCATTTTACATTAAGGTTAATATAAGAATTCAGGGAAATTTTATCACATTTGTTCAATTTACGTCGCTCCTATTTCAGATAGCGTATTGGGCTAAGCGGCATCTCAAAGCGCATGAAGTGGCGAGTAAAATGCACTGCTAAACTTGTAGGGGTAGGGCAAACAGAGACCCGATTAGATCATTTTATATTATGGTTAATTAAGATGTCAGCAAAATGCTGTCACATTTTGTTCAATTTACGTCGCTCCCAATTTCAGATAGCGTACTGGGCTGGGGCAGCATCTTAAAGCGCGTGGAATGGGCGAGCAAAATGCACTATTAAAACTTCTATGATAGGGCAATCAGAGTCCCGATTAGATCATTTTATATTTTGGTTAATATAAGAATTCAGCGAAATTCTATCACATTTGTTCAATTTACGTTGCTCCTATTTCAGATAGCGTATTGGGCTAAGCGGCACCTCGAAGCGCATGAAATGACGAGTGAAATGCACTATTAAACTTCTAGGGTTGGGCGAACAAAGACCCGATTAGATCATTTTACATTAAGATTATTATAATAATTCAGCGAAATTCTATCACATTTGTTCAATTTACATCGCTCCAATTTCAGATGGCGTATTGGGCTAAGCGGCATCTCAAAGCGCATGAAATGCCGAGTAAAATGCACAATTAAACTTCTAGGGTAAGGCAAACAGAGACCCGATTAGATCATTTTATAATACGGTTAATATAAGAATTCAGCGTAATTCTATCACATTTGTTCAATTTACGTCGCTCCTATTTCAGATAGCGTACTGGGCTAGGCGGCATCTTAAAGCGCGTGGAAGGGCGAGTAAAATGCACTACTAAACTTCTACGATAGGGCAATCAGAGTCCCGATTAGATCATTTTATATTTTGGTTAATATAAGACTTCAGCGAAATTCTATCACATTTGTTCAATTTACGTTGCTCCTATTTCAGATAGCGTATTGGTCTAAGCGGCACCTCAAAGCGCATGAAATGACGAGTGAAATTCACTATTAAACTTCTAGGGTTGGGCGAACAAAGACCCGATTAGATCATTTTACATTAAGATTATTATAAGAATTCAGCGAAATTCTATCACATTTGTTCAATTTACATCGCTCCAATTTCAGATGGCGTATTGGGCTAAGCGGCATCTCAATGCGCATGAAATGGCGAGTAAAATGCACTGCTAAACTTGTAGGGTAGGGCAAACAGAGACCCGATTAGATCATTTTATATTATGGTTAATTTAAGATGTCAGCAAAATTCTGTCACATTTGTTCAATTTACGTCGCTCCAATTTCAGATAGCGTACTGGGCTGGGCAGCATCTTAAAGCGCGTGGAGTGGCGAGTAAAACGCGCTATTAAACTTCTAGGATAAGGCAAACAGAGACCCGATTAGATCATTTTATATTACGCTTAATATGAGAATGCAGCGTAATTCTATCACATTTGTTCAACTTACGTCGCTCCTATTTCAGATAGCGTACTGGGATAGGCGGCATCTCAAAGCGCATGAAATGGCGAGTGAAATGCACCATTAGACTTCTATGGTAGGGCGAACAGAGACCCGATTAGATCATTTTACATTAAGGTTGATATAAGAATTCACGGAAATTCTATCACATTTGTTCAATTTACGTCGCTCCTGTTTCAGATAGCGTACTGGGCTAGGCGGCATCTAAAAGCGCATGAAATGGCGAGTATAATGCACTATTAAACTTCTAGGGTAACGCAAACAGAGACCCGATTAGATCATTTTATATTGCGCTTAATATGAGAATGCAGCGTAATTCTATCACATTTGTTCAACTTACGTCGCTCCTATTTCAGATAGCGTACTGGGATAGGCGGCATCTTAAAGCGCGTGGAATGGCGAAGAAAATGCACTATTAAACTTCTGGGGTAGGGCAATCAGAGACCCGATTAGATCATTTTATATTATGGTTAATTTAACAATTCTGCGAAATTCTATCACATTTGTTCAACTTACGTCGCTCCTATTTCAGATAGCGTACTGGGATAGGCGGCATCTCAAAGCGCATGAAATGGCGAGTGAAATGCACTATTAGACTTCTATGGTAGGGCGAACAGAGACCCGATTAGATCATTTTACATTAAGGTTAATATAAGATTTCAGGGAAATTCTATCACATTTGTTCAATTTACGTCGTTCCTATTTCAGATAGCGTACTGGGCTAGGCGGCATCTTAAAGCGCGTGGAACGGCGAGAAAATTGCACTATTAAACTTCTATGATAGGGCAATCAGAGACCCGATTAGATCATTTCATATTATGGTTAATATAAGAATTCAGGGTAATTCTATCACATTTGTTCAACTTACGTCGCTCCTATTTCAGATAGCGTACCGGGCTAGGCGGCATCTCAAAGCGCAAGAAATGGCGAGTAAAATGCACTATTAAACTTCTAGGGTAGGGCAAACAGACACCCGATAAGATCATTTTATATTATGGTTAATTCAAGAATTCAGCGAAACTCTACCACATTTGTTCAATTTACGTCGCTCCTATTTCAGATAGCGTATTGCGCTAAGCGGCATCTCAATGCGCATGAAATGGCGAGTAAAATGCACTATTAAACTTCTATGATAGGGCTATCAGAGACCCGATTAGATCATTTTATATTTTGGTTAATATAAGAATTCAGCGAAATTCTATCACATTCGTTCAATTTACGTCGCTGATATTTCAGATAGCGTATTGGGCTAAGCGGCATCTCAAAGCGCAAGAAATGGCGAGTAAAATGCACTATTAAACTTCTAGGGTAGGGCAAACAGACACCCAATAAGATCATTTTATATTATGGTTAATTCAAGAATTCAGCGAAACTCTATCACATTTATTCAATTTATGTCGCTCCTATTTCAGATAGCGTATTGGGCTAAGCGGCATCTCATAGCGCATGAAATGGCGAGTACAATGCACTATTAAACTTCTAGGGTAGGGCAAACAGAGACCCGATTAGATCAATTTATATTATGGTTAATTTAACAATTCAGCAAAATTCTATCACATTTTTTCAATTTACGTCGTTCCTATTTCAGCTAGCGTACTGGGCTAGGCGGCATCTTAAAACGCGAAGAATGGCGAGTAAAATGCACTACTAAACTTCTATGATAGGGCAATCAGAGACCCGATTAGATCATTTTATATTTTGGTTAATATAAGAATTCAGCGAAATTCTATCACATTTGTTCAATTTACATCGCTCCTATTTCAGATAGCGTATTGTGCTAAGCGGCATCTCAAAGCGTATGAAATGACGAGTGAAATGCACTATTAAACTTCTAGGGTAGGGCGAACAAAGACCCGATTAGATCATGTTACATTAAGGTTAATATAAGAATTCAGGGAAATTCTATCACAATTGTTCAATTTACGTCGCTCGTATTTCAGATAGCGTATTGGGCTAAGCGGCATCTCAAAGCGCATGAAATGGCGAGTAAAATGCACCATTAAACTTCTATGATAGGGCAATCAGAGACCCGATTAGATCATTTTATATTTTGGTTAATTTAAGAATTCAGCGAAATCCTATCACATTTGTTCAATTTACGTCGCTCCTATTTCAGATAGCGTATTGGGCTAAGCGGCATCTCAAAGCGCATGAAATGGCGAATAAAATGCACTATTAAACTTCTAGGGTAAGGCAAACAGAGCCCCGATTAGATCATTTTATATTACGGTTAATATAAGAATTCAGCGTAATTCTATCACATTTGAACAACTTACGTCGCTCGTATTTCAGATAGCGTACTGGGCTAGGCGGCATCTTAAAGCGCGTGGAAGGGCGAGTAAAATGCACTATTAAACTTCTATGATAGGGCAATCAGAGACCCGATTAGATCATTTTATATTTTGGTTAATATAAGAATTCAGCGAAATTCTATCACATTTGTTCAATTTACGTCGCTCCTATTTCAGATAGCGTATTGGGCTAAGCGGCATCTCAAAGCGCATGAAATGACGAATAAAATGCACTATTAAACTTCTAGGGTAGGGCAAACAGAGACCTGATTAGATCATTTTATATTACGCTTAATGTGAGAATGCAGCGTAATTCTATCACATTTGTTCAACTTACGTCGCTCCTATTTCAGATAGCGTACTGGGATAGGCGGCATCTCAAAGCGCATGAAATGGCGAGTGAAATGCACCATTAGACTTCTATGGTAGGGCGAACAGAGACCCGATTAGATCATTTTACATTAAGGTTGATATAAGAATTCACGGAAATTCTATCACATTTGTTCAATTTACGTCGCTCCTGTTTCAGATAGCGTACTGGGCTAGGCGGCATCTAAAAGCGCATGAAATGGCGAGTATAATGCACTATTAAACTTCTAGGGTAACGCAAACAGAGACCCGATTAGATCATTTTATATTACGCTTAATATGAGAATGCAGCGTAATTCTATCACATTTGTTCAACTTACGTCGCTCCTATTTCAGATAGCGTACTGGGATAGGCGGCATCTTAAAGCGCGTGGAATGGCGAAGAAAATGCACTATTAAACTTCTGGGGTAGGGCAATCAGAGACCCGATTAGATCATTTTATATTATGGTTAATTTAACAATTCTGCGAAATTCTATCACATTTGTTCAACTTACGTCGCTCCTATTTCAGATAGCGTACTGGGATAGGCGGTATCTCAAAGCGCATGAAATGGCGAGTGAAATGCACTATTAGACTTCTATGGTAGGGCGAACAGAGGCCCGATTAGATCATTTTACATTAAGGTTAATATAAGATTTCAGGGAAATTCTATCACATTTGTTCAATTTACGTCGTTCCTATTTCAGATAGCGTACTGGGCTAGGCGGCATCTTAAAGCGCGTGGAACGGCGAGTAAATTGCACTATTAAACTTCTATGATAGGGCAATCAGAGACCCGATTAGATCATTTCATATTATGGTTAATATAAGAATTCAGGGTAATTCTATCACATTTGTTCAACTTACGTCGCTCCTATTTCAGATAGCGTACCGGGCTAGGCGGCATCTCAAAGCGCAAGAAATGGCGAGTAAAATGCACTATTAAACTTCTAGGGTAGGGCAAACAGACACCCGATAAGATCATTTTATATTATGGTTAATTCTAGAATTCAGCGAAACTCTATCACATTTGTTCAATTTACGTCGCTCCTATTTCAGATAGCGTATTGCGCTAAGCGGCATCTCAATGCGCATGAAATGGCGAGCAAAATGCACTATTAAACTTCTATGATAGGGCTATCAGAGACCCGATTAGATCATTTTATATTTTGGTTAATATAAGAATTCAGCGAAATTCTATCACATTCGTTCAATTTACGTCGCTGATATTTCAGATAGCGTATTGGGCTAAGCGGCATCTCAAAGCGCAAGAAATGGCGAGTAAAATGCACTATTAAACTTCTAGGGTAGGGCAAACAGACACCCAATAAGATCATTTTATATTATGGTTAATTCAAGAATTCAGCGAAACTCTATTACATTTATTCAATTTATATCGCTCCTATTTCAGATAGCGTATTGGGCTAAGCGGCATCTCAAAGCGCATGAAATGGCGAGTACAATGCACTATTAAACTTCTAGGGTAGGGCAAACAGAGACCCGATTAGATCAATTTATATTATGGTTAATTTAACAATTCAGCAAAATTCTATCACATTTTTTCAATTTACGTCGTTCCTATTTCAGCTAGCGTACTGGGCTAGGCGGCATCTTAAAACGCGAAGAATGGCGAGTAAAATGCACTACTAAACTTCTATGATAGGGCAATCAGAGACCCGATTAGATCATTTTATATTTTGGTTAATATAAGAATTCAGCGAAATTCTATCACATTTTGTTCAATTTACGTCGCTCCTATTTCAGATAGCGTATTGTGCTAAGCGGCATCTCAAAGCGTATGAAATGACGAGTGAAATGCACTATTAAACTTCTAGGGTAGGGCGAACAAAGACCCGATTAGATCATGTTACATTAAGGTTAATATAAGAATTCAGGGAAATTCTATCACAATTGTTCAATTTACGTCGCTCGTATTTCAGATAGCGTATTGGGCTAAGCGGCATCTCAAAGCGCATGAAATGGCGAGTAAAATGCACTATTAAACTTCTATGATAGGGCAATCAGAGACCCGATTAGATCATTTTATATTTTGGTTAATTTAAGAATTCAGCGAAATCCTATCACATTTGTTCAATTTACGTCGCTCCTATTTCAGATAGCGTATTGGGCTAAGCGGCATCTCAAAGCGCATGAAATGGCGAATAAAATGCACTATTAAACTTCTAGGGTAAGGCAAACAGAGCCCCGATTAGATCATTTTATATTACGGTTAATATAAGAATTCAGCGTAATTCTATCACATTTGAACAACTTACGTCGCTCGTATTTCAGATAGCGTACTGGGCTAGGCGGCATCTTAAAGCGCGTGGAAGGGCGAGTAAAATGCACTATTAAACTTCTATGATAGGGCAATCAGAGACCCGATTAGATCATTTTATATTTTGGTTAATATAAGAATTCAGCGAAATTCTATCACATTTGTTCAATTTACGTCGCTCCTATTTCAGATAGCGTATTGGGCTAAGCGGCATCTCAAAGCGCATGAAATGACGAATAAAATGCACTATTAAACTTCTAGGGTAGGGCAAACAGAGACCTGATTAGATCATTTTATATTTTAGTTAATATAAGAATTCAGCGAAATTCTATCACATTTGTTCAATATACGTCGCTCCTATTTCAGATAGCGTACTGGGCTAGGCGGCAACTTAAAGCGCGTGGAATGGCGAGTAAAATGCACTATTAAACTTCTATAATAGGGCAATCAGAGACCCGATTAGATCATTTTATATTTTGGTTAATATAAGAATGCAACGAAATTCTATCACATTTGTTCAATTTACGCCGCTCCTATTGCAGATAGCGTATTGTGCTAAGCGGCATCTCAAAGCGCATGAAATGGCGAGTAAAATGCACTGTTAAACTTGTTGGGCAGGGCAAACAGAGACCCGATAAGATCATTTTATATTATGGTTAATTTAAGAATTCAGCGAAATTCTATCACATTTGTTCAATTTACGTCGCTCCTATTTCAGATAGCGTATTGGGATAAGCGGCATCTCAAAGCGCATGAAATGGCGAATAAAATGCACTATTAAACTTCTAGGCTAGGGCGAACAGAGACCCGATTAGATCATTTTATATTATGGTTAATTTAAGAATTCAGCAAAATTCTATCACATTTGTTCAACATACGTCGCTCCTATTTCAGATATCGTACTGGGCTCGGCGGCATCTTAAAGCGCGTGGAATGGCGAGTAAAATGCACTACTAAACTTCTATGATAGGGCAATCAGAGACCCGATTAGATCATTTTATATTTTGGTTAATATAAGATTTCAGGGAAATTCTATCACATTTGTTCAATTTACGTCGCTCCTATTTCAGAAAGCGTATTGGGCTAAGCGGCATCTCAAAACGCATGAAATGGCGAACAAAGTGCACTATTAAACTTCTAGGCTAGGGCGAACTGAGACCAGATTAGATCATTTTATATTTTGGTTAATATAAGAATTCTGCGAAATTCTATCCCATTTGTTCAACTTACGTCGCTCCTATTTCAGATATCGCACTGCGCTAGGCGGCATCTTAAAGCGCGTGGAATGGCGAGTAAAATGCACTACTAAACTTCTATGATAGGGCAATCAGAGACCCGATTAGATCATTTTATATTTTGTTTAATATAAGATTTCAGGGAAATTGTATCACATTTGTTCAATTTACGTCGCTCCTATTTCAGATAGCGTATTGGGATAAGCGGCCTCTCAAAGCGCATGGAATGGCGAGTGAAATGCACTATTAGACTTCTATGGTAGGGCGAACAGAGACCCGATAGGATCATTTTACATTAAGGTTAATATAAGAATTCACGGAAATTCTATCACATTTGTTCAATTTACGTCGCTCCTATTTCAGATAGCGTCTTGGGCTAAGCGGCCTCTCAAAGCGCATGAAATGGCGAGTGAAATGCACTATTAGACTTCTATGGTAGGGCGAACAGAGACCCGATAGGATCATTTTACATTTTGGTTAATAAAAGAATTCAGCGAAATTCTATCACATTTGTTCAATTTTCGTCGCACCTATTCCAGATAGCGTATTCGGCTAAGCGGCATCTCAAAGCGCATGAAATGGCGAATAAAATGCACTATTAAACTTCTAGGCTAGGGCGAACAGAGACCCGATCAGTTCATTTCATATTATGGTTGATTTAAGAATTCAGCAAAATTCTATCACATTTGTTCAATTTACGTCGTTACTATTTCGGATAGCGTACTGGGCTCGGCGGCATCTTAAAGCGCGTGGAATGGCGAGTGAAATGCACTATTAGACTTCTATGGTAGGGCGAACAGAGTCCCGATTAGATCATATTATATTATGGTTAATTTAAGAATTCAGCAAAATTCTATCACATTTGTTCAATTTACGTCGCTCCTATTTCAGATAGCGTATTGGGCTAAGCGGCATCTCAAAGCGCATGAAATGGCGAGTGAAATGCACCATTAGACTTCTATGGTAGGGCGAACAGAGACCCGATTAGATCATTTCATATTATGGTTAATTTAAGAATTCAGCGAAATTCTATCACATTTGTTCCACTTACGTCGCTCCTATTTCAGATAGCGTACTGGGCTAGGCGGCATCTCAAAGCGCATGAAATGGCAAGTAAAATGCACCATTAAACTTCTAGGATAAGCCAAACAGAGACCCGATTAGATCATTTTATAATACGGTTAATATAAGAATTCAGCGTAATTCTATCACATTTGTTCAATTTACGTCGCTCGTATTTCAAATAGCGTATTGGGCTAAGCGGCATCTCAAAGCGCATGAAATGGCGAGTAAAATGCAATACTAAACTTCTAGGATAAGGCAAACAGAGACCCGATTAGATCATTTTACATTATGGTTAATAAAAGAATTCAGCGAAATTCTATCACATTGGTTCAACTTACGTCGCTCCTATTTCAGATAGCGTATTGGGCTAAGCGGCATCTCAAAGCGCATGAAATGGCGAGTAAAATGCACTATGAAACTTCTAGGGTAGGGCAAAAAGAGACCCGATTAGATCATTTTATATTATGGTTAATTTACGAATTCAGCAAAATTCTATCACATTTGTTCAATTTACGTCGCTCCTATTTCAGATAGCGTACTGGGGTAGGCGGCATCTTAAAGCGCGTGGAATGGCGAGTAAAATGCACTATTAAAATTCTATGATAGGGCAATCAGAGACCCGATTAGATCATTTTATATTATGGTTAATATAAGATTTCAGGGAAATTTTATCACATTTGTTCAATTTACGTCGCTCCTATTTCAGATAGCGAACTCGGCTAAGCGGCATCTCAAAGCGCATGAGGTGGCGAATAAAATGCACTATTAAACTTGTAGGCTAGGGCGAACAGAGACCCGATTAGATCATTTTACATTATGGTTCATAAAAGAATTCAGCGAAATTCTATCACATTTGTTCAACTTACGTTGCTCCTATTTCAGATAGCGTATTGAGCTAAGCGGCATCTCAGAGCGCATGAAATGGCGAGTAAAATGCGCTATTAAACTTCTAGGGTAGGGCAAACAGAGACCCGATTAGGTCATTTTATATTATGGATAATTTATGAATTCAGCGAAATTCTACCACATTGGTTCAATTTACGTCTCTCCTATTTCAGATAGCGGATTGGGCTAAGCGGCTTCTCAAAGCGCATGAAATGAGGAGTAAAATGCACTATTAAACTTCTAGGGTAGGGCAAGCAGAGACCCGATTAGATCATTTTATGTTATGGTTAATTTAAGAATTCTGCGAAATTCTATCACATTTGTTCAATTTTCGTCGCTCCTATTTCAGATAGCGTATTGGGCTAAGCGGCATCTCAAAGCGCATGAAATGGCGAATAAAATGCACTACTAAACTTCTAGGATAAGGCAAACAGAGACCCGATTAGATCATTTTATATTACGGTTAATATAAGAATTCAGCGTAATTCTATCACATTTGTTCAACTTACGTCGCTCCTATTTCAGATAGCGTACTGGGCTAGGCGGCATCTCAAAGCGCATGAAATGGCGAGTAAAATGCACTATTAGACTTCTATGGTAGGGCGAACAGAGACCCGATTAGATCATTTTACATTAAGGTTAATATAAGGACTCACGGAAATTCTATCACATTTGTTCAATTTACGTCGCTCCTATTTCAGATAGCGTACTGGGCTAGGCGGCATCTCAAAGCGCATGAAATGGCGAGTGAAATGCACCATTAGACTTCTATGGTAGGGCGAACAGAGACACGATTAGATCATTTTACATTAAGGTTAATATCAGGATTCACGGAAATTCTATCACATTTGTTCAATTTACGTCGCTCCTATTTCAGATAGCGTATTGGGCTATGCGGCAGCTCAAAGCGCATGAAATGGCAAGTGAAATGCACTATTAAACTTCTAGGGTAGGGCAAACAGAGACCCGATTAGATCATTTTACATTATGGTTAATAAAAGAATTCAGCGAAATTCTATCACATTTGTTCAACTTACGTCGCTCCTATTTCAGATAGCGTATTGGGCTAAGCGGCATCTCAAAGCGCATGAAATGATGAGTGAAATGCACTATTAGACTTCTATGGTAGGGCGAACAGAGACCCGATTAGATCATTTTACATTAAGGTTAATATAAGAATTCACGGAAATTCTATCACATTTGTTCAATTTACGTCGCTCCTATTTCAGATAGCGTATTGGGCTAAGCGGCATCTCAAAGCGCATGAAATGGTGAGTACAATGCAATACTAAACTTCTAGGATAAGGCAAACAGAGACCCGATTAGATCATTTTATATTACGGTTAATATAAGAATTCAGCGTAATTCTATCACATTTGTTCCACTTACGTCGCTCCTATTTTAGATAGCGTATTGGGCTAAGCGGCATCTCAAAGCGCATGAAATGGCGAGTAAAATGCAATACTAAACTTCTAGGATAAGGCAAACAGAGACCCGAATAGATCATTTTACATCATGGTTAATAAAAGAATTCAGCGAAATTCTATCACATTTGTTCAACTTACGTCGCTCCTATTTCAGATAGCGTATTGGGCTAAGCGGCATCTCAAAGCGCATGAAATGGCGAGTAAAATGCACTATGAAACTTCTAGGGTAGGGCAAAAAGAGACCCGATTAGATCATTTTATATTATGGTTAATTTACGAATTCAGCAAAATTCTATCACATTTGTTCAATTTACGTCGCTCCTATTTCGGATAGCGTACTGGGGTAGGCGGCATCTTAAAGCGCGTGGAATGGCGAGTAAAATGCACTATTAAAATTCTATGATAGGGCAATCAGAGACCCGATTAGATCATTTTATATTATGGTTAATTTAAGATTTCAGGGAAATTTTATCACATTTGTTCAATTTACGTCGCTCCTATTTCAGATAGCGAACTCGGCTAAGCGGCATCTCAAAGCGCATGATATGGCGAATAAAATGCACTATTAAACTTCTAGGCTAGGGCGAACAGAGACCCGATCAGATCATTTTACATCATGGTTAATAAAAGAATTCAGCGAAATTCTATCACATTTGTTCAACTTACGTCGCTCCTATTTCAGATAGCGTATTGGGCTAAGCGGCATCTCAAAGCGCATGAAATGGCGAGTAAAATGCACTATGAAACTTCTAGGGCAGGGCAATAAGAGACCCGATTAGATCATTTTATATTATGGTTAATTTACGAATTCAGCAAAATTCTATCACATTTGTTCAATTTACGTCGCTCCTATTTCGGATAGCGTACTGGGGTAGGCGGCATCTTAAAGCGCGTGGAATGGCGAGTAAAATGCACTATTAAAATTCTATGATAGGGCAATCAGAGACCCGATTAGATCATTTTATATTATGGTTAATTTAAGATTTCAGGGAAATTTTATCACATTTGTTCAATTTACGTCGCTCCTATTTCAGATAGCGAACTCGGCTAAGCGGCATCTCAAAGCGCATGATATGGCGAATAAAATGCACTATTAAACTTCTAGGCTAGGGCGAACAGAGACCCGATCAGATCATTTTACATCATGGTTAATAAAAGAATTCAGCGAAATTCTATCACATTTGTTCAACTTACGTCGCTCCTATTTCAGATAGCGTATTGGGCTAAGCGGCATCTCAAAGCGCATGAAATGGCGAGTAAAATGCACTATGAAACTTCTAGGGCAGGGCAATAAGAGACCCGATTAGATCATTTTATATTATGGTTAATTTACGAATTCAGCAAAATTCTATCACATTTGTTCAATTTACGTCGCTCCTATTTCAGATAGCGTACTGGGGTAGGCGGCATCTTAAAGCGCGTGGAATGGCGAGTAAAATGCACTATTAAAATTCTATGATAGGGCAATCAGAGACCCGATTAGATCATTTTATATTATGGTTAATATAAGATTTCAGGGAAATCTTATCACATTTGTTCAATTTACGTCGCTCCTATTTCAGATAGCGAACTCGGCTAAGCGGCATCTCAAAGCGCATGAGGTGGCGAATAAAATGCACTATTAAACTTGTAGGCTAGGGCGAACAGAGACCCGATCAGATCATTTTACATTATGGTTAATACAAAAATTCAGCGAAATTCTATCACATTTGTTCAACTTCTGTCGCTCCTATTTCAGATAGCGTATTGGGCTAAGCAGCATCTCAAAGCGCATGAAATGGCGAGTAAAATGCACTATTAAACTTCTAGGGTAGGTCAAACAGAGTCCCGATGAGATCATTTTATATTATGGTTAATTTAACAATTCAGCGAAATTCTATCACATTTGTTCAATTTACGTCGCTCCTATTTCAGATAGCATACTGGGCTAGGCGGCATCTTAAAGCGCGTGTAGTGGCGAGTAAAGCGCGCTATTAAACTTCTAGGATAAGGCAAACAGAGACCCGATTAGATCATTTTATATTACGGTTAATATGAGAAAGCAGCGTAATTCTATCACATTTGTTCAACTTACGTCGCTCCTATTTCAGATACCGTACTGGGCTAGGCGGCATCTCAAAGCGCATGAAATGGCGAGAGAAATGCACTATTAGACTTCTATGGTAGGGCGAACAGAGACCCGATTAGATCATTTTACATTAAGGTTGATATAAGAATTCACGGAAATTCTATCACATTTGTTCAATTTACGTCGCTCCTGTTTCAGATAACGTACTGGGCTAGGCGGCATCTCAAAGCGCATCAAATGACGAGTGAAATGCACCATTAGACTTCTATGGTAGGGCGAACAGAGACACGATTAGATCATTTTACATTAAGGTTAATATCAGGATTCACGGAAATTCTATCACATTTGTTCAATTTACGTCGCTCCTATTTCAGATAGCGTATTGGGCTATGCGGCAGCTCAAAATGCATGAAATGGCAAGTGAAATGCACTATTAAACTTCTAGGGTAGGGCAAACAGAGACCAGATTAGATCATTTTACATTATGGTTAATAAAAGAATTCAGCGAAATTCTATCACATTTGTTCAACTTACGTCGCTCCTATTTCAGATAGCGTATTGGGCTAAGCGGCATCTCAAAGCGCATGAAATGGCGAGTAAAATGCGCTATGAAACTTCTAGGGTAGGGCAAAAAGAGTCCCGATTAGATCATTTTATATTATGGTTAATTTAAGAATTCAGCAAAATTCTATCACATTTGTTCAATTTACGTCGCTCCTATTTCAGATGGCGTACTGGGCTAGGCGGCATCTTAAAGCGCGTGGAATGGCGAGTAAAATGCACTATTAAACTTCTATGATAGGGCAATCAGAGACCCGATTAGATCATTTTATATTTTGTTTAATATAAGATTTCAGGGAAATTTTATCACATTTGTTCAATCTACGTCGCTCCTATTTCAGATAGCGAACTCGGCTAAGCGGCATCTCAAAGCGCATGAAATGGCGAATAAAATGCACTATTAAACTTCTAGGCTAGGGCGAACAGAGCCCCGGTCAGATCATTTTACATTATGGTTAATAAAAGAATTCAGCGAAATTCTATCACATTTGTTCAACTTACGTCGCTCCTATTTCAGATAGCGTATTGGGCTAAGCAGCATTTCAAAGTGCATGAAATGGCGAGTGAATTGCACTATTAAGCTTCTAGGATAAGGCAAACAGAGGACCGATTAGATCATTTTATGTTACGGTTAATATAAGAATTCAGCGTAATTCTATCACATTTGTTCATCTTACGTCGCTCCTATTTCAGATAGCGTACTGGGCTAGGCGGCATCTTAAAGCGCGTGGAATGGCGAGTAAAATGCACTATTAAAATTCTATAATACGGCAATCAGAGACCCGATTAGATCATTTTATATTATGGTTAATTTAAGATGTCAGCAAAATTTTATCGCATTTGTTCAATTTACGTCGCTCCTATTTCAGATAGCGTATTGGGCTAAGCGGCATCTCAAAGCGCATGAAATGGCGAGTGAAATGCACCATTAGACTTCTATGGTAGGGCGAACAGAGACCCGATTCGATGATTTTATATTACGGTTAATATAAGAAGTCGGCGTAATTCTATCACATTTGTTCAACTTACGTCGCTCCTATTTCAGATAGCGTACTGGGCTAGGCGGCAACTTAAAGCGCGTGGAATGGCGAGTAAAATGCACTACTAAACTTCTATGATAGGGCAATCAGAGACACGATTAGATCATTTTATATTTTGTTTAATATCAGATTACAGGGAAATTGTATCACATTAGTTCAATTTACGTCGCTCCTATTTCAGATAGCGTATTGGGCTATGCGGCATCTCAAAGCGCATGAAATGGCGAATAAAATGCACTATTAAACTTCTAGGGTAGGGCAAACAGAGACCCGATTCGATCATTTTATATTATGGTTAATTTAAGAATTCAGCGAAGTTCTATCACATTTGTTCAATTCACGTCGCTCCTATTTCAGATAGCGTATTGGGCTAAGCAGCATTTCAAAGTGCATGAAATGGCGAATAAAATGCACTATTAAACTTCTAGGCTAGGGCGAACAGAGACCCGATCAGATCATTTTACATTATGGTTAATAAAAGAATTCAGCAAAATTCTATCACATTTGTTCAACTTACGTCGCTCCTATTTCAGATATCGTACTGGGCTAGGCGGCATCTTAAAGCGCGTGGAATGGCGAGTAAAATGCATACTAAACTTCTATGATAGCGCAATCAGAGACCCGATTAGATCATTTTATATTTTGTTTAATATAAGATTTCAGGGAAATTGTATCACATTTGTTCAATTTACGTCGCTCCTATTTCAGATAGCGTATTGGGATAAGCGGCCTCTCAAAGCGCATGGAATGGCGAGTGAAATGCACTATTAGACTTCTATGGTAGGGCGAACAGAGACCCGATAGGATCATTTTACATTAAGGTTAATATAAGAATTCACGGAAATTCTATCACATTTGTTCAATTTACGTCGCTCCTATTTCAGATAGCGTCTTGGGCTAAGCGGCCTCTCAAAGCGCATGAAATGGCGAGTGAAATGCACTATTAGACTTCTATGGTAGGGCGAACAGAGACCCGATAGGATCATTTTACATTTTGGTTAATAAAAGAATTCAGCGAAATTCTATCACATTTGTTCAATTTTCGTCGCACCTATTCCAGATAGCGTATTCGGCTAAGCGGCATCTCAAAGCGCATGAAATGGCGAATAAAATGCACTATTAAACTTCTAGGCTAGGGCGAACAGAGACCCGATCAGTTCATTTCATATTATGGTTGATTTAAGAATTCAGCAAAATTCTATCACATTTGTTCAATTTACGTCGTTACTATTTCAGATAGCGTACTGGGCTCGGCGGCATCTTAAAGCGCGTGGAATGGCGAGTGAAATGCACTATTAGACTTCTATGGTAGGGCGAACAGAGTCCCGATTAGATCATTTTATATTATGGTTAATTTAAGAATTCAGCAAAATTCTATCACATTTGTTCAATTTACGTCGCTCCTATTTCAGATAGCGTATTGGGCTAAGCGGCATCTCAAAGCGCATGAAATGGCGAGTGAAATGCACCATTAGACTTCTATGGTAGGGCGAACAGAGACCCGATTAGATCATTTCATATTATGGTTAATTTAAGAATTCAGCGAAATTCTATCACATTTGTTCCACTTACGTCGCTCCTATTTCAGATAGCGTACTGGGCTAGGCGGCATCTCAAAGCGCATGAAATGGCAAGTAAAATGCACCATTAAACTTCTAGGATAAGCCAAACAGAGACCCGATTAGATCATTTTATAATACGGTTAATATAAGAATTCAGCGTAATTCTATCACATTTGTTCAATTTACGTCGCTCGTATTTCAAATAGCGTATTGGGCTAAGCGGCATCTCAAAGCGCATGAAATGGCGAGTAAAATGCAATACTAAACTTCTAGGATAAGGCAAACAGAGACCCGATTAGATCATTTTACATTATGGTTAATAAAAGAATTCAGCGAAATTCTATCACATTGGTTCAACTTACGTCGCTCCTATTTCAGATAGCGTATTGGGCTAAGCGGCATCTCAAAGCGCATGAAATGGCGAGTAAAATGCACTATGAAACTTCTAGGGTAGGGCAAAAAGAGACCCGATTAGATCATTTTATATTATGGTTAATTTACGAATTCAGCAAAATTCTATCACATTTGTTCAATTTACGTCGCTCCTATTTCAGATAGCGTACTGGGGTAGGCGGCATCTTAAAGCGCGTGGAATGGCGAGTAAAATGCACTATTAAAATTCTATGATAGGGCAATCAGAGACCCGATTAGATCATTTTATATTATGGTTAATATAAGATTTCAGGGAAATTTTATCACATTTGTTCAATTTACGTCGCTCCTATTTCAGATAGCGAACTCGGCTAAGCGGCATCTCAAAGCGCATGAGGTGGCGAATAAAATGCACTATTAAACTTGTAGGCTAGGGCGAACAGAGACCCGATTAGATCATTTTACATTATGGTTCATAAAAGAATTCAGCGAAATTCTATCACATTTGTTCAACTTACGTTGCTCCTATTTCAGATAGCGTATTGAGCTAAGCGGCATCTCAGAGCGCATGAAATGGCGAGTAAAATGCGCTATTAAACTTCTAGGGTAGGGCAAACAGAGACCCGATTAGGTCATTTTATATTATGGATAATTTATGAATTCAGCGAAATTCTACCACATTGGTTCAATTTACGTCTCTCCTATTTCAGATAGCGGATTGGGCTAAGCGGCTTCTCAAAGCGCATGAAATGAGGAGTAAAATGCACTATTAAACTTCTAGGGCAGGGCAAGCAGAGACCCGATTAGATCATTTTATGTTATGGTTAATTTAAGAATTCTGCGAAATTCTATCACATTTGTTCAATTTTCGTCGCTCCTATTTCAGATAGCGTATTGGGCTAAGCGGCATCTCAAAGCGCATGAAATGGCGAATAAAATGCACTACTAAACTTCTAGGATAAGGCAAACAGAGACCCGATTAGATCATTTTATATTACGGTTAATATAAGAATTCAGCGTAATTCTATCACATTTGTTCAACTTACGTCGCTCCTATTTCAGATAGCGTACTGGGCTAGGCGGCATCTCAAAGCGCATGAAATGGCGAGTAAAATGCACTATTAGACTTCTATGGTAGGGCGAACAGAGACCCGATTAGATCATTTTACATTAAGGTTAATATAAGGACTCACGGAAATTCTATCACATTTGTTCAATTTACGTCGCTCCTATTTCAGATAGCGTACTGGGCTAGGCGGCATCTCAAAGCGCATGAAATGGCGAGTGAAATGCACCATTAGACTTCTATGGTAGGGCGAACAGAGACACGATTAGATCATTTTACATTAAGGTTAATATCAGGATTCACGGAAATTCTATCACATTTGTTCAATTTACGTCGCTCCTATTTCAGATAGCGTATTGGGCTATGCGGCAGCTCAAAGCGCATGAAATGGCAAGTGAAATGCACTATTAAACTTCTAGGGTAGGGCAAACAGAGACCCGATTAGATCATTTTACATTATGGTTAATAAAAGAATTCAGCGAAATTCTATCACATTTGTTCAACTTACGTCGCTCCTATTTCAGATAGCGTATTGGGCTAAGCGGCATCTCAAAGCGCATGAAATGATGAGTGAAATGCACTATTAGACTTCTATGGTAGGGCGAACAGAGACCCGATTAGATCATTTTACATTAAGGTTAATATAAGAATTCACGGAAATTCTATCACATTTGTTCAATTTACGTCGCTCCTATTTCAGATAGCGTATTGGGCTAAGCGGCATCTCAAAGCGCATGAAATGGTGAGTACAATGCAATACTAAACTTCTAGGATAAGGCAAACAGAGACCCGATTAGATCATTTTATATTACGGTTAATATAAGAATTCAGCGTAATTCTATCACATTTGTTCCACTTACGTCGCTCCTATTTTAGATAGCGTATTGGGCTAAGCGGCATCTCAAAGCGCATGAAATGGCGAGTAAAATGCAATACTAAACTTCTAGGATAAGGCAAACAGAGACCCGAATAGATCATTTTACATTATGGTTAATAAAAGAATTCAGCGAAATTCTATCACATTTGTTCAACTTACGTCGCTCCTATTTCAGATAGCGTATTGGGCTAAGCGGCATCTCAAAGCGCATGAAATGGCGAGTAAAATGCACTATGAAACTTCTAGGGTAGGGCAAAAAGAGACCCGATTAGATCATTTTATATTATGGTTAATTTACGAATTCAGCAAAATTCTATCACATTTGTTCAATTTACGTCGCTCCTATTTCGGATAGCGTACTGGGGTAGGCGGCATCTTAAAGCGCGTGGAATGGCGAGTAAAATGCACTATTAAAATTCTATGATAGGGCAATCAGAGACCCGATTAGATCATTTTATATTATGGTTAATTTAAGATTTCAGGGAAATTTTATCACATTTGTTCAATTTACGTCGCTCCTATTTCAGATAGCGAACTCGGCTAAGCGGCATCTCAAAGCGCATGATATGGCGAATAAAATGCACTATTAAACTTCTAGGCTAGGGCGAACAGAGACCCGATCAGATCATTTTACATCATGGTTAATAAAAGAATTCAGCGAAATTCTATCACATTTGTTCAACTTACGTCGCTCCTATTTCAGATAGCGTATTGGGCTAAGCGGCATCTCAAAGCGCATGAAATGGCGAGTAAAATGCACTATGAAACTTCTAGGGCAGGGCAATAAGAGACCCGATTAGATCATTTTATATTATGGTTAATTTACGAATTCAGCAAAATTCTATCACATTTGTTCAATTTACGTCGCTCCTATTTCAGATAGCGTACTGGGGTAGGCGGCATCTTAAAGCGCGTGGAATGGCGAGTAAAATGCACTATTAAAATTCTATGATAGGGCAATCAGAGACCCGATTAGATCATTTTATATTATGGTTAATATAAGATTTCAGGGAAATCTTATCACATTTGTTCAATTTACGTCGCTCCTATTTCAGATAGCGAACTCGGCTAAGCGGCATCTCAAAGCGCATGAGGTGGCGAATAAAATGCACTATTAAACTTGTAGGCTAGGGCGAACAGAGACCCGATCAGATCATTTTACATTATGGTTAATAAAAAAATTCAGCGAAATTCTATCACATTTGTTCAACTTCTGTCGCTCCTATTTCAGATAGCGTATTGGGCTAAGCAGCATCTCAAAGCGCATGAAATGGCGAGTAAAATGCACTATTAAACTTCTAGGGTAGGTCAAACAGAGTCCCGATGAGATCATTTTATATTATGGTTAATTTAACAATTCAGCGAAATTCTATCACATTTGTTCAATTTACGTCGCTCCTATTTCAGATAGCATACTGGGCTAGGCGGCATCTTAAAGCGCGTGTAGTGGCGAGTAAAGCGCGCTATTAAACTTCTAGGATAAGGCAAACAGAGACCCGATTAGATCATTTTATATTACGGTTAATATGAGAAAGCAGCGTAATTCTATCACATTTGTTCAACTTACGTCGCTCCTATTTCAGATACCGTACTGGGCTAGGCGGCATCTCAAAGCGCATGAAATGGCGAGAGAAATGCACTATTAGACTTCTATGGTAGGGCGAACAGAGACCCGATTAGATCATTTTACATTAAGGTTGATATAAGAATTCACGGAAATTCTATCACATTTGTTCAATTTACGTCGCTCCTGTTTCAGATAACGTACTGGGCTAGGCGGCATCTCAAAGCGCATCAAATGACGAGTGAAATGCACCATTAGACTTCTATGGTAGGGCGAACAGAGACACGATTAGATCATTTTACATTAAGGTTAATATCAGGATTCACGGAAATTCTATCACATTTGTTCAATTTACGTCGCTCCTATTTCAGATAGCGTATTGGGCTATGCGGCAGCTCAAAATGCATGAAATGGCAAGTGAAATGCACTATTAAACTTCTAGGGTAGGGCAAACAGAGACCAGATTAGATCATTTTACATTATGGTTAATAAAAGAATTCAGCGAAATTCTATCACATTTGTTCAACTTACGTCGCTCCTATTTCAGATAGCGTATTGGGCTAAGCGGCATCTCAAAGCGCATGAAATGGCGAGTAAAATGCGCTATGAAACTTCTAGGGTAGGGCAAAAAGAGTCCCGATTAGATCATTTTATATTATGGTTAATTTAAGAATTCAGCAAAATTCTATCACATTTGTTCAATTTACGTCGCTCCTATTTCAGATGGCGTACTGGGCTAGGCGGCATCTTAAAGCGCGTGGAATGGCGAGTAAAATGCACTATTAAACTTCTATGATAGGGCAATCAGAGACCCGATTAGATCATTTTATATTTTGTTTAATATAAGATTTCAGGGAAATTTTATCACATTTGTTCAATCTACGTCGCTCCTATTTCAGATAGCGAACTCGGCTAAGCGGCATCTCAAAGCGCATGAAATGGCGAATAAAATGCACTATTAAACTTCTAGGCTAGGGCGAACAGAGCCCCGGTCAGATCATTTTACATTATGGTTAATAAAAGAATTCAGCGAAATTCTATCACATTTGTTCAACTTACGTCGCTCCTATTTCAGATAGCGTATTGGGCTAAGCAGCATTTCAAAGTGCATGAAATGGCGAGTGAATTGCACTATTAAGCTTCTAGGATAAGGCAAACAGAGGACCGATTAGATCATTTTATGTTACGGTTAATATAAGAATTCAGCGTAATTCTATCACATTTGTTCATCTTACGTCGCTCCTATTTCAGATAGCGTACTGGGCTAGGCGGCATCTTAAAGCGCGTGGAATGGCGAGTAAAATGCACTATTAAAATTCTATAATACGGCAATCAGAGACCCGATTAGATCATTTTATATTATGGTTAATTTAAGATGTCAGCAAAATTTTATCGCATTTGTTCAATTTACGTCGCTCCTATTTCAGATAGCGTATTGGGCTAAGCGGCATCTCAAAGCGCATGAAATGGCGAGTGAAATGCACCATTAGACTTCTATGGTAGGGCGAACAGAGACCCGATTCGATGATTTTATATTACGGTTAATATAAGAAGTCGGCGTAATTCTATCACATTTGTTCAACTTACGTCGCTCCTATTTCAGATAGCGTACTGGGCTAGGCGGCAACTTAAAGCGCGTGGAATGGCGAGTAAAATGCACTACTAAACTTCTATGATAGGGCAATCAGAGACACGATTAGATCATTTTATATTTTGTTTAATATCAGATTACAGGGAAATTGTATCACATTAGTTCAATTTACGTCGCTCCTATTTCAGATAGCGTATTGGGCTATGCGGCATCTCAAAGCGCATGAAATGGCGAATAAAATGCACTATTAAACTTCTAGGGTAGGGCAAACAGAGACCCGATTCGATCATTTTATATTATGGTTAATTTAAGAATTCAGCGAAGTTCTATCACATTTGTTCAATTCACGTCGCTCCTATTTCAGATAGCGTATTGGGCTAAGCAGCATTTCAAAGCGCATGAAATGGCGAGTAAAATGCAATATGAAACTTCTAGGCTAGGGCGAACAGAGACCCGATCAGATCATTTTACATTATGGTTAATAAAAGAATTCAGCAAAATTCTATCACATTTGTTCAACTTACGTCGCTCCTATTTCAGATAGCGTACTGGGCTAGGCGGCATCTTAAAGCGCGTGGAATGGCGAGTAAAATGCATACTATTACTTCTATGATAGCGCAATCAGAGACCCGATTAGATCATTTTATATTTTGTTTAATATAAGATTCAGGGAAATTTT
>CAKAJE020000563.1:0-44566 GCA_916610135.2 Macropis europaea | reverse complement strand
TCCTATTTCAGATAGCGTATTGGGCTAAGCGGCATCTCAAAGCGCATGAAATGGCGAGTAAAATGCACGATTAAACTTCTAGGCTAGGGCGAACAGAGACCCGATTAGATCATTTTACAGTTTGTTTAATATAAAATTTCAGGGAAATTCTATCACATTTGTTCAATTTACGTCGCTCCTATTTCAGATAGCTTATTGGGCAACGCGGCATCTCAAAGCGCATGAAATGGTGAGTGAAATGCACTGTTAAACTTCTATGATAGGGCAATCAGAGACCCGACTAGATCATTTTATATTATGGTTAATTTAAGAATTCAGCGAAACTCTATCACATTTGTTCAATTTACGTCGCTCCTATTTCAGATAGCGTATTGGGCTAACCGGCATCTCAAAGCGCATGAAATGGCAAATAAAATGCGCTATTAAACTTCTAGGCTAGGGCGAACAGAGTCCCGATTAGATCATTTTACATTATGGTTCATAAAAGAATTCAGCGAAATTCTATCACATTTGTTCAACTTACGTCGGTCCTATTTCAGATAGCGTATTGGGCTAAGCGGCCTCTCAAAGCGCATGAAATGGCGAGTAAGATGCGCTATTAAGCTTCTAGGATAAGGCAAACAGAGACCCGATTAGGTCATTTTATGTTACGGTTAATATAAGAATGCAGCGTAATTCTATCACATTTGTTCAACTTATGTCGCTCCTATTTCAGATAGCGTACTGGACTAAGCGGCATCTAAAAGCGCGTGGAATGGCGTGTGAAACTCACTATTTAACTTCGATGATAGGGCAAACAGAGACCAGATTATATCATTTTATATTATGGTTAATTTAAGAATTCAGCGAAACTCTATCACATTTGTTCAATTTACGTCGCTCCTATTTCAGATAGCGTATTGGGCTAACCGGCATCTCAAAGCGCATGAAATGGCAAATAAAATGCGCTATTAAACTTCTAGGCTAGGGCGAACAGAGACCCGATTAGATCATTTTACATTATGGTTCATAAAAGAATTCAGCGAAATTCTATCACATTTGTTCAACTTACGTCGCTCCTATTTCAGATAGCGTATTGGGCTAAGCGGCCTCTCAAAGCGCATGAAATGGCGAGTAAGATGCGCTATTAAGCTTCTAGGATAAGGCAAACAGAGACCCGATTAGGTCATTTTATATTACGGTTAATATAAGAATGCAGCGTAATTCTATCACATTTGTTCAACTTATGTCGCTCCTATTTCAAATAGCGTACTGGGGTAGGCGGCATCTCAAAGCGCATGAAATGGCGAGTAAAATGCACTATTAAACTTCTAGGGTAGGACAAACAGAGACCCGATTAGATCATTTTATATTATGGTTAATTTAAGAATTCAGCGAAATTCTATCACATTTGTTCAATTTACGTCGCTCCTATTTCAGATAGCGTATTGGGCTAAGCAGCATTTCAAATCGCATGAAATGGAGAGTAAGATGCACTATTAAACTTCTAGGGTAGGGCAAACAGAGACCCGATTATATCATTTTATATTATGGTTAATTTAAGAATTCAGCGAAATTCTATCACATTTGTTCAATTTACGTCGCTCCTATTTCAGATAGCGTATTGGGCTAAGCAGCATTTCAAAGCGCATGAAATGGAGAGTAAGATGCACTATTAAACTTCTAGGGTAGGGCAAACAGAGACCCGATTAGATCATTTTATATTATGGTTAATTTAAGAATTCAGCGAAACTCTATCACATTTGTTCAATTTACGTCGCTCCTATTTCAGATAGCGTATTGGGCTAACCGGCATCTCAAAGCGCATGAAATGGCAAATAAAATGCGCTATTAAACTTCTAGGCTAGGGCGAACAGAGACCCGATTAGATCATTTTACATTATGGTTCATAAAAGAATTCAGCGAAACTCTATCACATTTGTTCAATTTACGTCGCTCCTATTTCAGATAGCGTATTGGGCTAACCGGCATCTCAAAGCGCATGAAATGGCAAATAAAATGCGGTATTAAACTTCTAGGCTAGGGCGAACAGAGACCCGATTAGATCATTTTACATTATGGTTCATAAAAGAATTCAGCGAAATTCTATCACATTTGTTCAACTTACGTCGGTCCTATTTCAGATAGCGTATTGGGCTAAGCGGCCTCTCAAAGCGCATGAAATGGCGAGTAAGAAGCGCTATTAAGCTTCTAGGATAAGGCAAACAGAGACCCGAGTAGGTCATTTTATATTACGGTTAATATAAGAATGCAGCGTAATTCTATCACATTTGTTCAACTTATGTCGCTCCTATTTCAGATAGCGTACTGGGCTAGGCGGCATCTCAAAGCGCATGAAATGGCGAGTAAAATGCACTATTAAACTTCTAGGGTAGGACAAACAGAGACCCGATTAGATCATTTTATATTATGGTTAATTTAAGAATTCAGCGAAATTCTATCACATTTGTTCAATTTACGTCGCTCCTATTTCAGATAGCGTATTGGGCTAAGCAGCATTTCAAAGCGCATGAAATGGCGAGTAAAATGCACTATTAAACTTCTAGGATAAGCCAAACAGAGACCCGATTAGATCATGTTATATTACGGTTAATATAAGTATTCAGCGTAATTCTATCACATTTGTTCAACTTACGTCGCTCCTATTTCAGATAGCATACTGGGCTAGGCGGCATCCGAAAGCGCGTGGTATGGCGAGTAAAATGCACTACAAAACTTCTATGATAGGCCAATCAGAGACCGGATTAGATCATTTTATATTTTGTTTAATATAAGATTTCAGGGAAATTCTATCACATTTGTTCAATTTACGTCGCTTCTATTTCTGATACCGTATTGGGCTAAGCAGCATCTCAAAGCGTATGAAATGGCGAATAAAGTGCACTATTAAAGTTCTAGGCTAGGGCGAACAGAGACCCGATTAGATCATTTGACATTATGGTTAATAAAAGAATTCAGCGAAATTCTATCACATTTGTTCAATTTATATCGCTCCTATTTCAGATAGCGTATTGGGCTAAGCGGCAATCTCAAAGCGCATGAAATGACGAGTAAATGCACTATTAAAGTTCTAGGCTAGGGCGAACAGAGACCCGATTAGATCATTTTATATTATGGTTAATTTAAGAATTCAGCGTAATTCTATCACATTTGTTCAACTTACGCCGCTCCTGCTTGAGATAGCGTACTGGACTGGGCGGCAACTTAAAGCGCGTGGAATGGCGAGTAAAATGCAGTACTAAACTTCTATTGATAGGGCAATCGGAGTCCCGATTAGATCATTTTATATTTTGTTTAATATAAGATTTCAGGGAAATTCTATCACATTTGTTCAATTTACGTCGCTCTATTTCACATAGCGTATTGGGCTAAGCGGCATCTCAAAGCGCATGAAATGTCGAATAAAATGCACTATTAAACTTCTAGGCTAGGGCAAACAGAGACCCGATTAGATCATTTTACATTAAGGTTAATATAAGAATTCAGGGAAATTCTATCACATTTGCTCAATTTACGTCGCTCCTATTTCAGATAGCGTATTGGGCTAAGCGGCATCTCAAAGCGCATGAAATGTCGAATAAAATGCACTATTAAACTTCTAGGCTAGGGCAAACAGAGGACACCGATTAGATCATTTTACATTAAGGTTAATATAAGAATTCAGGGAACTTCTATCACATTTGTTCAATTAACGTCGCTCCTATTTCAGATAGCGTATTGGGCTAAGCGGCATCTCAAAGCGCATTAAATGGCGAGCAAAATGCGCTATTAAACTTCTAGGGTATGGCAAACAGAGACCCGATTATATCATTTTATATTATGGTTAATTTAAGAATTCAACGAAATTCTATCACACTTGTTCAATTTACGTCGCTCCTATTTCAGAAAGCGTATTGGGCTAAGCGGCATCTCAAAGCGCATGAAATGGCGAGCAAAATGCACTATTAAACTTCTAGGGTAGGTCAAACAGAGACCCGATTAGATCATTTTATATTATTGTTAATTTAATCATTAAGCAAAATTCTATCACATTTGTTCAATTTACGTCGTTCCTATTTCAGATAGCGCACTGGGCTAGGCGGCATCTCAAAGCGCATGAAATAGCGAGTGAAATGCACTATTAAACTTCTAGGTTAGGGCGAACAGAGACCCGATGAGATCATTGTATATTACGGTTAATATAAGAATTCAGCGTAATTCTATCACTTTTGTTCAACTTACGTCGCTCCTATTTTATATAGCGTACTGGGCTAGGCGGCATCTTAAAGCGCGTGGAATGGCGAGTAAAATGCACTACTAAACTTCCACGATAGGGCAATCAGAGACCCGATTAGATCATTTTATATTTTGTTTAATATAAGACTTCAGGGAAATTCTATTACATTTGTTCAATTTACATCGCTCCTATTTCGGATAGGTTACAGGGCTAAGCGGCATCTCAAAGCGCATGAAATGACGAGAGAAATGCACTATTAAACTTCTAGGGTAGGGCGAGCAGAGACCCGATTAGATCATTTTACATTAAGGTTAATATAAGAATTCAGCGAAATTCTATCACATTTGTTCAATTTACGTCGCTGATATTTCAGATAGCGTATTGGGCTAAGCGGCATCTCAAAGCGCATGAAATGGCGAATAAAATGCACTATTAAACTTCTAGGGTATGGCAGACAGAGACCCGATTTGATCATTTTATATTATGGTTAATATAAGGATTCAGTGAAATTCTATCACATTTGTTCAACTTACGTCGCTCCTATTTCAGGTAGCGTATTGGGATAAGCGGCATCTCAAAGCGCATGAATTGGCAAGTAAAAATATACAATTAAACTTCTAGGGTAGATCAAACAGAGACCCGATTAGATCATTTTAAATTGTGGTTAATTTAAGAATTCAGCAAAATTCTATCACATTTGTTCAATTTACGTCGCTCCTATTTCAGATAGGCGTACTGGGCTAGGCGGCAACTTAAAGCGCGTGGAATGGCTAGTCAAATGCACTATTAAAACTTCTATGATAGGGCAATCAGTGACCCGATTAGATCATTTAATATTATAGTTAATTTAAGAATTCAGCGAAATTGTATCACATTTGTTCAATTTACGTCGCTCCTATTTCAGATAGCGTATTTGGATAAGCGGCATCTCAAAGCGCATGAAATGGCGAGTAAAATGCAATACTAAACTTCTATGATAGGGCAATCAGAGACCCCGATTAGATCATTTTATATTTTGTTTAATATAAGACTTCAGGGGAAATTCTATCACATTTGTTCAATTTACATCGCTCCTATTTCAGATAGGTTACATGGCTAAGCGGCATCTTAAAGCGCATGAAATGACGAGAGAAATGCACTATTAAACTTCTAGGGTAGGGCGAACAGAGACCCGATTAGATCATTTTACATTAAGGTTAATATAAGAATTCAGCGAAATTCTATCACATTTGTTCAATTTACATCCCTCATATTTCAGATAGCCTACTGGGCTAGCCGGCATCTTAGAGCGCGTGGAATAGCGAGTGAAATGCACTATTAAACTTCTAGGGCAGGGCGAACAGAGACCCGATTAGATCATTTTACATTAAGGTTAATATAAGAATTCAGCGAAATTCTATCACATTCGATCAATTTACGTCGCTCATATTTCAGATAGCGTATAGGGCTAAGCGGCATCTCAAAGCGCATGAAATGGCGAGTAAAATGCGCTACTAACCTTCTATGATAGGGCAATCAGAGACCGATTAGATCATTTTATATTTTTGTTTAATATAAGATTTCAGGGAAATTCTATCACATTTGTTCAATTTACGTCGCTCATATTTCAGATAGCGTATTGGGCTAAGCGGCATCTCAAAGCGCATGAAATGGCGAGTAATATGCACTAGTAAACTTCTAGGGTAAGGCAAACAGGGACCCGATTAGATCATTTTATATTACGGTTAACATAACAATTCAGCGTAATTCTTTCACATTTGTTAAACTTACGTCGCTCCTATTTCAGATAGCGCACAGGGCTAGGCGGCATCTCAAAGCGCATGAAATGGCGAGTGAAATGCACTATTAAACTTCTAGGGTAGGGCGAACGGAGACCCGATTAGATCATTTTACATTAAGGTTAATATAAGAATTCAGGGAAATTATATCACATTTGTTCAATTTACGTCGCTGCTATTTCAGATAGCGTATTGGGCTAAGCGGCATCTCAAAGCGCATGAAATGGCGAGCAAAATCCACTATTAAACTTCTAGGGTATGGCAAACAGAGACCCGATTAGATCATTTTATATTATGGTTAATATAAGAATTCAGGGAAATGATATCACATTTGTTCAATTTACGTCGCTGCTATTTCAGATAGCGTACTGGGCTAGGCGGCATCTCAAAGCGCATGAAATGGCGAGTGAAATGCACTATTAAACTTCTAGGGTAGGGCGAACAGAGACCCGATTAGATCATATTAGATTATGGTTAATAAAAGAATTAAGAGTAATTCTATCACATTTGTTCAATTTACGTCACTCCTATTTCAGATAGCCTACTGGGCTAGCCGGCACCTTAAAGCGCGTGGAATAGCGAGCAAAATGCACTATTAGCCTTCTATGATAGGGCAATCAGACACCCGATTAGATCATTTTATATTTTGGTTAATATAAGAATTCAGCGAAATCCTATCACGTTTGTTCAATTTACGTCGCTCCTATTCCAGATAGCGTATTGGGCTTAGCGGCATCTTAAAGCGCGTGGAATGGCGAGTAAAATGCTCTACTAAACTTCTATGGTAGGGCAATCAGAGACCCGATTAGATCATTTTATATTTTGTTTAATACAAGATTTCAGGGAAATTGTATCACATTTGTTCAATTTACGTCGCTCCTATTTCAGATAGCGTATTCGGCTATACGGCATCTCAAAGCGCATGAAATCGCGAATAAAATGCACTATTAAAATTCTAGGGTAAGGCAAACAGGGACCCTGTTAGATCATTTTATATTACGGTTAATATAAGAATTCAGCGTAATTCTATCACATTTGTTAAACTTACGTCGCTCGTATTTCAGATAGCGTACTGGGCTAGGCGGCATCTTAAAGCGCGTGGAAGGGCGAGTAAAATGCACTATTAAACGTCTAGGCTAGGGCGAACAGAGACCCGATCAGATCATTTTACATTATGGTTAATAAAAGAATTCAGCGAAATTCTATTACATTTGTTCAACTTACGTCGCTCCTATTTCAGATAGCGTATTGGGCTAAGCGGCATCTCGAAGCGCATGAAATGGCGAGTGAAATGCACCATTAGACTTCTATGGTAAGGCGAACAGAGACCCGATTAGATCATTTTACATTAAGGTTAATATAAGAATTCACGGAAATTCTATTACATTTGTTCAATTTACGTCACTCCTATTTCAGATAGCGTATTGGGCTATACGGCATCTCAAAGCGCATGAAATGGCGAGTAAAATACACTATTAAACTTCTACGGTAGGACAAACAGAGACCCGATTACATCATTTTATATTATGGTTAATTTAAGAATTCAGCAAAATTCTATCACATTTGTTCAATTTACGTCGTTCCTATTTCAGATAGCGTATTGGGCTAAGCGGCATCTCAAAGCGCATGAAATGGCGAGTAAAATGCACGATTAAACTTCTAGGCTAGGGCGAACAGAGACCCGATTAGATCATTTTACATTTTGTTTAATATAAAATTTCAGGGAAATGCTATCACATTTGTTCAATTTACGTCGCTCCTATTTCAGATAGCGTATTGGGCTAACCGGCATCTCAAAGCGCATGAAATGGCAAATAAAATGCGCTATTAAACTTCTAGGCTAGGGCGAACAGAGACCCGATTAGATCATTTTACATTATGGTTCATAAAAGAATTCAGCGAAATTCTATCACATTTGTTCAACTTACGTCGCTCCTATTTCAGATAGCGTATTGGGCTAAGCGGCCTCTCAAAGCGCATGAAATGGCGAGTAAGATGCGCTATTAAGCTTCTAGGATAAGGCAAACAGAGACCCGATTAGGTCAATTAATATTACGGTTAATATAAGAATGCAGCGTAATTCTATCACATTTGTTCAACTTACGCCGCTCCTGCTTGAGATAGCGTACTGGACTGGGCGGCAACTTCAAGCGCGTGGAATGGCGAGTAAAATGCAGTACTAAACTTCTATGATAGGGCAATCGGAGTCCCGATTAGATCATTTTATATTTTGTTTAATATAAGATTTCAGGGAAATTCTATCACATTTGTTCAATTTACGTCGCTCCTATTTCAGATAGCGTATTGGGCTAAGCGGCATCTCAAAGCGCATGAAATGTCGAATAAAATGCACTATTAAACTTATAGGCTAGGGCAAACAGAGACCCGATTAGATCATTTTACATTAATGTTAATATAAGAATTCAGGGAAATTCTATCACATTTGCTCAATTTACGTCGCTCCTATTTCAGATAGCGTATTGGGCTAAGCGGCATCTCAAAGCGCATGAAATGTCGAATAAAATGCACTATTAAACTTCTAGGCTAGGGCAAACAGAGACCCGATTAGATCATTTTACATTAAGGTTAATATAAGAATTCAGGGAACTTCTATCACATTTGTTCAATTTACGTCGCTCCTATTTCAGATAGCGTATTGGGCTAAGCGGCATCTCAAAGCGCATTAAATGGCGAGCATAATGCGCTATTAAACTTCTAGGGTATGGCAAACAGAGACCCGATTATATCATTTTATATTATGGTTAATTTAAGAATTCAACGAAATTCTATCACACTTGTTCAATTTACGTCGCTCCTATTTCAGAAAGCGTATTGGGCTAAGCGGCATCTCAAAGCGCATGAAATGGCGAGCAAAATGCACTATTAAACTTCTAGGGTAGGTCAAACAGAGACCCGATTAGATCATTTTATATTATTGTTAATTTAATCATTAAGCAAAATTCTATCACATTTGTTCAATTTACGTCGTTCCTATTTCAGATAGCGTACTGGGCTAGGCGGCATCTCAAAGCGCATGAAATAGCGAGTGAAATGCACTATTAAACTTCTAGGTTAGGGCGAACAGAGACCCGATGAGATCATTGTATATTACGGTTAATATAAGAATTCAGCGTAATTCTATCACTTTTGTTCAACTTACGTCGCTCCTATTTTATATAGCGTACTGGGCTAGGCGGCATCTTAAAGCGCGTGGAATGGCGAGTAAAATGCACTACTAAACTTCCACGATAGGGCAATCAGAGACCCGATTAGATCATTTTATATTTTGTTTAATATAAGACTTCAGGGAAATTCTATTACATTTGTTCAATTTACATCGCTGCTATTTCGGATAGGTTACAGGGCTAAGCGGCATCTCAAAGCGCATGAAATGACGAGAGAAATGCACTATTAAACTTCTAGGGTAGGGCGAGCAGAGACCCGATTAGATCATTTTACATTAAGGTTAATATAAGAATTCAGCGAAATTCTATCACATTTGTTCAATTTACGTCGCTGATATTTCAGATAGCGTATTGGGCTAAGCGGCATCTCAAAGCGCATGAAATGGCGAATAAAATGCACTATTAAACTTCTAGGGTATGGCAGACAGAGACCCGATTTGATCATTTTATATTATGGTTAATATAAGGATTCAGTGAAATTCTATCACATTTGTTCAACTTACGTCGCTCCTATTTCAGGTAGCGTATTGGGATAAGCGGCATCTCAAAGCGCATGAATTGGCAAGTAAAATATACAATTAAACTTCTAGGGCAGATCAAACAGAGACCCGATTAGATCATTTTATATTGTGGTTAATTTAAGAATTCAGCAAAATTCTATCACATTTGTTCAATTTACGTCGCTCCTATTTCAGATAGCGTACTGGGCTAGGCGGCAACTTAAAGCGCGTGGAATGGCTAGTCAAATGCACTATTAAACTTCTATGATAGGGCAATCAGTGACCCGATTAGATCATTTCATATTATAGTTAATTTAAGAATTCAGCGAAATTGTATCACATTTGTTCAATTTACGTCGCTCCTATTTCAGATAGCGTATTTGGATAAGCGGCATCTCAAAGCGCATGAAATGGCGAGTAAAATGCAATACTAAACTTCTATGATAGGGCAATCAGAGACCCGATTAGATCATTTTATATTTTGTTTAATATAAGACTTCAGGGAAATTCTATCACATTTGTTCAATTTACATCGCTCCTATTTCAGATAGGTTACATGGCTAAGCGGCATCTTAAAGCGCATGAAATGACGAGAGAAATGCACTATTAAACTTCTAGGGTAGGGCGAACAGAGACCCGATTAGATCATTTTACATTAAGGTTAATATAAGAATTCAGCGAAATTCTATCACATTTGTTCAATTTACATCCCTCATATTTCAGATAGCCTACTGGGCTAGCCGGCATCTTAGAGCGCGTGGAATAGCGAGTGAAATGCACTATTAAACTTCTAGGGCAGGGCGTACAGAGACCCGATTAGATCATTTTACATTAAGGTTAATATAAGAATTCAGCGAAATTCTATCACATTCGATCAATTTACGTCGCTCATATTTCAGATAGCGTATTGGGCTAAGCGGCATCTCAAAGCGCATGAAATGGCGAGTAAAATGCGCTACTAACCTTCTATGATAGGGCAATCAGAGACCCGATTAGATCATTTTATATTTTGTTTAATATAAGATTTCAGGGAAATTCTATCACATTTGTTCAATTTACGTCGCTCATATTTCAGATAGCGTATTGGGCTAAGCGGCATCTCAAAGCGCATGAAATGGCGAGTAATATGCACTAGTAAACTTCTAGGGTAAGGCAAACAGGGACCCGATTAGATCATTTTATATTACGGTTAACATAACAATTCAGCGTAATTCTTTCACATTTGTTAAACTTACGTCGCTCCTATTTCAGATAGCGCACAGGGCTAGGCGGCATCTCAAAGCGCATGAAATGGCGAGTGAAATGCACTATTAAACTTCTAGGGTAGGGCGAACGGAGACCCGATTAGATCATTTTACATTAAGGTTAATATAAGAATTCAGGGAAATTATATCACATTTGTTCAATTTACGTCGCTGCTATTTCAGATAGCGTATTGGGCTAAGCGGCATCTCAAAGCGCATGAAATGGCGAGCAAAATCCACTATTAAACTTCTAGGGTATGGCAAACAGAGACCCGATTAGATCATTTTATATTATGGTTAATATAAGAATTCAGGGAAATGATATCACATTTGTTCAATTTACGTCGCTGCTATTTCAGATAGCGTACTGGGCTAGGCGGCATCTCAAAGCGCATGAAATGGCGAGTGAAATGCACTATTAAACTTCTAGGGTAGGGCGAACAGAGACCCGATTAGATCATATTAGGTTATGGTTAATAAAAGAATTAAGAGTAATTCTATCACATTTGTTCAATTTACGTCACTCCTATTTCAGATAGCCTACTGGGCTAGCCGGCACCTTAAAGCGCGTGGAATAGCGAGCAAAATGCACTATTAGCCTTCTATGATAGGGCAATCAGACACCCGATTAGATCATTTTATATTTTGGTTAATATAAGAATTCAGCGAAATCCTATCACGTTTGTTCAATTTACGTCGCTCCTATTCCAGATAGCGTATTGGGCTTAGCGGCATCTTAAAGCGCGTGGAATGGCGAGTAAAATGCTCTACTAAACTTCTATGGTAGGGCAATCAGAGACCCGATTAGATCATTTTATATTTTGTTTAATACAAGATTTCAGGGAAATTGTATCACATTTGTTCAATTTACGTCGCTCCTATTTCAGATAGCGTATTCGGCTATACGGCATCTCAAAGCGCATGAAATCGCGAATAAAATGCACTATTAAAATTCTAGGGTAAGGCAAACAGGGACCCTGTTAGATCATTTTATATTACGGTTAATATAAGAATTCAGCGTAATTCTATCACATTTGTTAAACTTACGTCGCTCGTATTTCAGATAGCGTACTGGGCTAGGCGGCATCTTAAAGCGCGTGGAAGGGCGAGTAAAATGCACTATTAAACGTCTAGGCTAGGGCGAACAGAGACCCGATCAGATCATTTTACATTATGGTTAATAAAAGAATTCAGCGAAATTCTATTACATTTGTTCAACTTACGTCGCTCCTATTTCAGATAGCGTATTGGGCTAAGCGGCATCTCGAAGCGCATGAAATGGCGAGTGAAATGCACCATTAGACTTCTATGGTAAGGCGAACAGAGACCCGATTAGATCATTTTACATTAAGGTTAATATAAGAATTCACGGAAATTCTATTACATTTGTTCAATTTACGTCACTCCTATTTCAGATAGCGTATTGGGCTATACGGCATCTCAAAGCGCATGAAATGGCGAGTAAAATACACTATTAAACTTCTACGGTAGGACAAACAGAGACCCGATTACATCATTTTATATTATGGTTAATTTAAGAATTCAGCAAAATTCTATCACATTTGTTCAATTTACGTCGTTCCTATTTCAGATAGCGTATTGGGCTAAGCGGCATCTCAAAGCGCATGAAATGGCGAGTAAAATGCACGATTAAACTTCTAGGCTAGGGCGAACAGAGACCCGATTAGATCATTTTACATTTTGTTTAATATAAAATTTCAGGGAAATTCTATCACATTTGTTCAATTTACGTCGCTCCTATTTCAGATAGCTTATTGGGCAACGCGGCATCTCAAAGCGCATGAAATGATGAGTGAAATGCACTGTTAAGCTTCTATGATAGGGCAATCAGAGACCCGACTAGATCATTTTATATTATGGTTAATTTAAGAATTCAGCGAAACTCTATCACATTTGTTCAATTTACGTCGCTCCTATTTCAGATAGCGTATTGGGCTATACGGCATCTCAAAGCGCATGAAATAGCGAGTGAAATGCACTATTAAACTTCTAGGTTAGGGCGAACAGAGACCCGATGAGATCATTGTATATTACGGTTAATATAAGAATTCAGCGTAATTCTATCACTTTTGTTCAACTTACGTCGCTCCTATTTTATATAGCGTACTGGGCTAGGCGGCATCTTAAAGCGCGTGGAATGGCGAGTAAAATGCACTACTAAACTTCCACGATAGGGCAATCAGAGACCCGATTAGATCATTTTATATTTTGTTTAATATAAGACTTCAGGGAAATTCTATTACATTCGTTCAATTTACATCGCTCCTATTTCGGATAGGTTACAGGGCTAAGCGGCATCTCAAAGCGCATGAAATGACGAGAGAAATGCACTATTAAACTTCTAGGGTAGGGCGAGCAGAGACCCGATTAGATCATTTTACATTAAGGTTAATATAAGAATTCAGCGAAATTCTATCACATTTGTTCAATTTACGTCGCTGATATTTCAGATAGCGTATTGGGCTAAGCGGCATCTCAAAGCGCATGAAATGGCGAATAAAATGCACTATTAAACTTCTAGGGTATGGCAGACAGAGACCCGATTTGATCATTTTATGTTATGGTTAATATAAGGATTCAGTGAAATTCTATCACATTTGTTCAACTTACGTCGCTCCTATTTCAGGTAGCGTATTGGGATAAGCGGCATCTCAAAGCGCATCAATTGGCAAGTAAAATATACAATTAAACTTCTAGGGTAGATCAAACAGAGACCCGATTAGATCATTTTATATTGTGGTTAATTTAAGAATTCAGCAAAATTCTATCACATTTGTTCAATTTACGTCGCTCCTATTTCAGATAGCGTACTGGGCTAGGCGGCAACTTAAAGCGCGTGGAATGGCTAGTCAAATGCACTATTAAACTTCTATGATAGGGCAATCAGTGACCCGATTAGATCATTTCATATTATAGTTAATTTAAGAATTCAGCGAAATTGTATCACATTTGTTCAATTTACGTCGCTCCTATTTCAGATAGCGTATTTGGATAAGCGGCATCTCAAAGCGCATGAAATGGCGAGTAAAATGCAATACTAAACTTCTATGATAGGGCAATCAGAGACCCGATTAGATCATTTTATATTTTGTTTAATACAAGATTTCAGGGAAATTGTATCACATTTGTTCAATTTACGTCGCTCCTATTTCAGATAGCGTATTCGGCTATACGGCATCTCAAAGCGCATGAAATCGCGAATAAAATGCACTATTAAAATTCTATGGTAAGGCAAACAGGGACCCTGTTAGATCATTTTATATTACGGTTAATATAAGAATTCAGCGTAATTCTATCACATTTGTTAAACTTACGTCGCTCGTATTTCAGATAGCGTACTGGGCTAGGCGGCATCTTAAAGCGCGTGGAAGGGCGAGTAAAATGCACTATTAAACGTCTAGGCTAGGGCGAACAGAGACCCGATCAGATCATTTTACATTATGGTTAATAAAAGAATTCAGCGAAATTCTATTACATTTGTTCAACTTACGTCGCTCCTATTTCAGATAGCGTATTGGGCTAAGCGGCATCTCGAAGCGCATGAAATGGCGAGTGAAATGCACCATTAGACTTCTATGGTAAGGCGAACAGAGACCCGATTAGATCATTTTACATTAAGGTTAATATAAGAATTCACGGAAATTCTATTACATTTGTTCAATTTACGTCACTCCTATTTCAGATAGCGTATTGGGCTATACGGCATCTCAAAGCGCATGAAATGGCGAGTAAAATACACTATTAAACTTCTACGGTAGGACAAACAGAGACCCGATTAGATCATTTTATATTACGGTTAATATAAGAATTCAGCAAAATTCTATCACATTTGTTCAATTTACGTCGTTCCTATTTCAGATAGCGTATTGGGCTAAGCGGCATCTCAAAGCGCATGAAATGACGAGTGAAAGGCACTATTAAACTTCTAGGGTAGGGCGAACAGAGAACCGATTAGATCATTTTACATTAAGATTAATATAAGAATTCAGGGAAATTCTATCACATTTGTTCAATTTACGTCGCTCCTATTTCAGATAGCGTACTGGGCTAGGCGGCATCTTAAAGCGCGTGGAATGGCGAGTGAAATTCACTATTTAACTTCGATGATAGGGCAATCAGGGACCCGATTAGATCATTTTATATTTGGGTTAATATAAGAATTCAGGGAAATTCTATCACATTTGTTCAATTTACGTCGCTCCTATTTCAGATAGCGTATTGGGCTAAGAGGCATCTCAATGCGCATGAAATGGCGAGTAAAATGCACTATTAAACGTCTCGGCTAGGGCGAACAGAAACCCGATTAGATCATTTTATATTATGGTTAATAAAAGAATTCAGCGAAATTCTTTCACATTTGTTCAATTTACATCCCTCATATTTCAGATAGCCTACTGGGCTAGCCGGCATCTTAGAGCGCGTGGAATAGCGAGTGAAATGCACTATTAAACTTCTAGGGTAGGGCGAACAGAGACCCGATTAGATCATTTTACATTAAGGTTAATATAAGAAATCCTATCACGTTTGTTCAATTTACGTCGCTCCTATTCCAGATAGCGTATTGGGCTTAGCGGCATCTTAAAGCGCGTGGAATGGCGAGTAAAATGCTCTACTAAACTTCTATGGTAGGGCAATCAGAGACCCGATTAGATCATTTTATATTTTGTTTAATACAGGATTTCAGGGAAATTGTATCACAATTGTTCAATTTACGTCGCTCCTATTTCAGATAGCGTATTGGGCTATACGGCATCTCAAAGCGCATGAAATGGCGAGTAAAATGCACTATTAAAATTCTAGGGTAAGGCAAACAGGGACCCTGTTAGATCATTTTATATTACGGTTAATATAAGAATTCAGCGTAATTCTATCACATTTGTTAAACTTACGTCGCTCGTATTTCAGATAGCGTACTGGGCTAGGCGGCATCTTAAAGCGCGTGGAAGGGCGAGTAAAATGCACTATTAAACGTCTAGGCTAGGGCGAACAGAGACCCGATTAGATCATTGTATATTATGGTTAATTTAAGAATTCAACGAAATTCTATCACATTTGTTCGATTTTCGTCGCTCCTATTTCAGATAGCGTATTGGGCTAAGCGGCATCTCAAAGCGGATGAAATGGCGAGTAAAATGCACTATTAAACTTCTAGGGTAAGGCAAACAGAGACCCGATTAGATCATATTACATTATGGTTAATAAAAGAATTAAGAGTAATTCTATCACATTTGTTCAATTTACGTCGCTCCTATTTCAGATAGCGTATTGGGCTAAGCGGCATCTCAAAGCGCATTAAATGGCGAGCAAAATGCACTATCAAACATCTAGGGTATTGCAAACAGAGACCCGATTAGATCATTTTATATTATGGTTAATTTAAGAATTCAACGAAATTCTATCACACTTGTTCAATTTACGTCGCTCGTATTTCAGATAGCGTATTGGGCTGAGAGGCATCTCAAAGCGCATGAAATGTCGAGTAAAATGCACTATTAAACTTCTAGGCTAGGGCGAACAGAGACCCGATTAGATCATTTTACATTATGGTTAATAAAAGAATTCAGCGAAATTCTATCACATTTGTTCAACTTACGTCGCTCCTATTTCAGGTAGCGTATTGGGATAAGCGGCATCTCAAAGCGCATGAATTGGCGAGTAAAATATACAATTAAACTTCTAGGGTAGATCAAACAGAGACCCGATTAGATCATTTTATATTGTGGTTAATTTAAGAATTCAGCAAAATTCTATCACATTTATTCAATTTACGTCGCTCCTATTTCAGATAGCGTACTGGGCTAGGCGGCAACTTAAAGCGCGTGGAATGGCTAGTCAAATGCACTATTAAACTTCTATGATAGGGCAATCAGTGACCCGATTAGATCATTTTATATTATAGTTAATTTAAGAATTCAGCGAAATTGTATCACATTTGTTCAATTTACGTCGCTCCTATTTCAGATAGCGTATTTGGATAAGCGGCATCTCAAAGCGCATGAAATGGCGAGTAAAATGCAATACTAAACTTCTAGGATAAGGCAAACAGAGACCCGATTAGATCATTTTATATTACGGTTAATATAAGAATTCAGCAAAATTCTATCACATTTGTTCAATTTACGTCGTTCCTATTTCAGATAGCGTATTGGGCTAAGCGGCATCTCAAAGCGCATGAAATGACGAGTGAAAGGCACTATTAAACTTCTAGGGTAGGGCGAACAGAGAACCGATTAGATCATTTTACATTAAGGTTAATATAAGAATTCAGGGAAATCCTATCACGTTTGTTCAATTTACGTCGCTCCTATTTCAGATTGCGTATTGGGCTAAGCGGCATCTCAAAGCGCATGAAATGGCGAGCAAAATTCACTATTAAAGTTCTAGGGTAGGGCAAACAGAGACCCGATTAGATCATTTTACATTATGGTTAATAAAAGAATTCAGCAAAATTCTATCACTTTTGTTCAACTTACATCGCTCCTATTTTAGAGAGCGTACTGGGCTACGCGGCATCTTAAAGCGCGTGGAATGGCGTGTAAAATGCACTACTAAGCTTCTATGATAGGGCAATCAGAGACCCGATTAGATCATTTTATATTTTGTTTAATATAAGACTTCAGGGAAATTCTATCACATTTTTCAATTTACGTGACTCCTATTTCAGATAGCGTATTGTGCTATGCGGCTTCTCAAAGCGCATGAAATGGCGAGTAAGATGCACTATTAAACTTCGAGGGTAGGGCAAACAGAGACCCGATTATATCATTTTATATTATGGTTAATTTAAGAATTCAGCAAAATTCTATCACATTTGTTCAATTTACGTCGTTCCTATTTCAGATAGCGTATTGGGCTAAGCGGCATCTCAAAGCGCATGGAATGACGAGTGAAAGGCACTATTAAACTTCTAGGGTAGGGCGAACAGAGAACCGATTAGATCATTTTACATTAAGCTTAATATAAGAATTCAGGGAAATTCTATCACATTTGTTCAACTTATGTCGCTCCTATTTCAGATAGCGTACTGGGCTAGGCGGCATCTCAAAGCGCATGAAATGTCGAATAAAATGCACTATTAAACTTCTAGGCTAGGGCAAACAGAGACCCGATTAGATCATTTTACATTAAGGTTAATATAAGAATTCAGGGAACTTCTATCACATTTGTTCAATTTACGTCGCTCCTATTTCAGATAGCGTATTGGGCTAAGCGGCATCTCAAAGCGCATTAAATGGCGAGCAAAATGCACTATTAAACTTCTAGGGTATGGCAAACAGAGACTCGATTATATCATTTTATATTATGGTTAATTTAAGAATTCAACGAAATTCTATCACACTTGTTCAATTTACGTCGCTCCTATTTCAGAAAGCGTATTGGGCTAAGCGGCATCTCAAAGAGCATGAAATGGCGAGCAAAATGCACTATTAAACTTCTAGGGTAGGGCAAACAGAGACCCGATTAGATCATTTTATATTATAGTTAATTTAATCATTAAGCAAAATTCTATCACATTTGTTCAATTTACGTCGTTCCTATTTCAGATAGCGTACTGGGCTAGGCGGCATCTCAAAGCGCATGAAATAGCGAGTGAAATGCACTATTAAACTTCTAGGGTAGGGCGAACAGAGACCCGATGAGATCATTTTATATTACGGTTAATATAAGAATTCAGCGTAATTCTATCACTTTTGTTCAACTTACGTCGCTCCTATTTTAGATAGCGTACTGGGCTAGGCGGCATCTCAAAGCGCATGAAATGGCGAGTAAAATGCACTATTAAACTTCTAGGGTAGGACAAACAGAGACCCGATTAGATCATTTTATATTATGGTTAATTTAAGAATTCAGCGAAATTCTATCACATTTGTTCAATTTACGTCGCTCCTATTTCAGATAGCGTACTGGGCTAAGCAGCATTTCAAAGCGCATGAAATGGCGAGTAAGATGCACTATTAAACTTCTAGGGTAGGGCAAACAGAGACCCGATTATATCATTTTATATTATGGTTAATTTAAGAATTCAGCAAAATTCTATCACATTTGTTCAATTTACGTCGTTCCTATTTCAGATAGCGTATTGGGCTAAGCGGCATCTCAAAGCGCATGGAATGACGAGTGAAAGGCACTATTAATCTTCTAGGGTAGGGCGAACAGAGAACCGATTAGATCATTTTACATTAAGGTTAATACAAGAATTCAGGGAAATTCTATCACATTTGTTCAATTTACGTCGCTCCTATTTCAGATAGCTTATTGGGCAACGCGGCATCTCAAAGCGCATGAAATGATGAGTGAAATGCACTGTTAAACTTCTATGATAGGGCAATCAGAGACCCGACTAGATCATTTTATATTATGGTTAATTTAAGAATTCAGCGAAACTCTATCACATTTGTTCAATTTACGTCGCTCCTATTTCAGATAGCGTATTGGGCTAACCGGCATCTCAAAGCGCATGAAATGGCAAATAGAATGCGCTATTAAACTTCTAGGCTAGGGCGAACAGAGACCCGATTAGATCATTTTACATTATGGTTCATAAAAGAATTCAGCGAAATTCTATCACATTTGTTCAACTTACGTCGCTCCTATTTCAGATAGCGTATTGGGCTAAGCGGCCTCTCAAAGCGCATGAAATGGCGAGTAAGATGCGCTATTAAGCTTCTAGGATAAGGCAAACAGAGACCCGATTAGGTCATTTTATATTACGGTTAATATAAGAACGCAGCGTAATTCTATCACATTTGTTCAACTTATGTCGCTCCTATTTCAGATAGCGTACTGGGCTAGGCGGCATCTCAAAGCGCATGAAATGGCGAGTAAAATGCACTATTAAACTTCTAGGGTAGGACAAACAGAGACCCGATTAGATCATTTTATATTATGGTTAATTTAAGAATTCAGCGAAATTCTATCACATTTGTTCAATTTACGTCGCTCCTATTTCAGATAGCGTATTGGGCTAAGCAGCATTTCAAAGCGCATGAAATGGAGAGTAAGATGCACTATTAAACTTCTAGGGTAGGGCAAACAGAGACCCGATTATATCATTTTATATTATGGTTAATTTAAGAATTCAGCGTAATTCTATCACATTTGTTCAACTTACGTCGCTCCTATTTCAGATAGCATACTGGGCTAGGCGGCATCCGAAAGCGCGTGGAATGGCGAGTAAAATGCACTACAAAACTTCTATGATAGGCCAATCAGAGACCGGATTAGATCATTTTATATGTTGTTTAATATAAGATTTCAGGGAAATTCTATCACATTTGTTCAATTTACGTCGCTTCTATTTCTGATACCGTATTGGGCTAAGCAGCATCTCAAAGCGTATGAAATGGCGAATAAAGTGCACTATTAAAGTTCTGGGCTAGGGCGAACAGAGACCCGATTAGATCATTTGACATTATGGTTAATAAAAGAATTCAGCGAAATTCTATCACATTTGTTCAATTTATATCGCTCCTATTTCAGATAGCGTATTGGGCTAAGCGGCATCTCAAAGCGCATGAAATGACGAGTAAAATGCACTATTAAAGTTCTAGGCTAGGGCGAACAGAGACCCGATTAGATCATTTGACATTATGGTTAATAAAAGAATTCAGCAAAATTCTATCACATTTGTTCAATTTACGTCGTTCCTATTTCAGATAGCGTATTGGGCTAAGCGGCATCTCAAAGCGCATGAAATGACGAGTGAAAGGCACTATTAAACTTCTAGGGTAGGGCGAACAGAGAACCGATTAGATCATTTTACATTAAGATTAATATAAGAATTCAGGGAAATTCTATCACATTTGTTCAATTTACGTCGTTCCTATTTCAGATAGCGTATTGGGCTAAGCGGCATCTCAAAGCGCATGAAATGGCGAGTAAAATGCACTATTAAACTTCTAGGGTTGGGCAAGCAGAGACCCGATTAGATCATTTTATATTATGGTTAATTTAAGAATTCAGGGAAATTCTATCACATTTGTTCAATTTACGTCGCTCCTATTTCAGATAGCGTATTGGGCCAAGCGGCATCTCAAAGCGCATGAAATGGCGAGTAAAATGCACTATTAAACTTCTACGGTAGGACAAACAGAGACCCGATTAGATCATTTTATATTATGGTTAATTTAAGAATTCAGCAAAATTCTATCACATTTGTTCAATTTACGTCGCTCCTATTTCAGATAGCGTATTGGGCTAAGCGGCTTCTCAAAGCGCATGAAGTGAGGAGTAAAATGCACTATTAAACTTCTAGGGTAGGGCAAGCAGAGACCCGATTAGATCATTTTATGTTATGGTTAATTTAAGAATTCAGCGAAATTCTATCACATTTGTTTAATTTACGTCGCTCCTATTTCAGATAGCGTATTGGGCTAAGCGGCATCTCAAAGCGCATGAAATGGCGAATAAAATGCACTATTAAACTTCTAGGCTAGGGCGAACAGAGACCCGATTAGATCATTTTACATTATGGTTAATAAAAGAATTCAGCGAAATTCTATCACATTTGTTCAACTTACGTCGCTCCTATTTCAGGTAGCGTATTGGGATAAGCGGCATCTCAAAGCGCATGAATTGGCGAGTAAAATATACAATTAAACTTCTAGGGTAGATCAAACAGAGACCCGATTAGATCATTTTATATTGTGGTTAATTTAAGAATTCAGCAAAATTCTATCACATTTGTTCAATTTACGTCGCTATTATTTCAGATAGCGTATTGGGCTAAGCGGCTTCTCAAAGCGCATGAAGTGAGGAGTAAAATGCACTATTAAACTTCTAGGGTAGGGCAAGCAGAGACCCGATTAGATCATTTTATGTTATGGTTAATTTAAGAATTCAGCGAAATTCTATCACATTTGTTCAATTTACGTCGCTCCTATTTCAGATAGCGTATTGGGCTAAGCGGCATCTCAAAGCGCATTAAATGGCGAGCAAAATGCACTATCAAACATCTAGGGTATTGCAAACAGAGACCCGATTAGATCATTTTATATTATGGTTAATTTAAGAATTCAACGAACTTCTATCACACTTGTTCAATTTACGTCGCTCGTATTTCAGATAGCGTATTGGGCTGAGAGGCATTTCAAAGCGCATGAAATGGCGAGTACAATGCACTATTAAACTTCTAGGGTAAGGCAAACAGAGACCCGGTTAGATCATTTTATATTACGGTTAATATAAGAATTCAGCGTAATTCTATCACATTTGTTCAACTTACGTCGCTCCTATTTCAGGTAGCGTACTGGGCTAGACGGCATCTTAAAGCGCGTGGAAGGGCGAGTAAAATGCACTACTAAACTTCCATGATAGGGCAATCAGAGAGCCGATTAGATCATTTTATATTTTGTTTAGTATAAGATTTCAAGGAAATTCTATCACATTTGTTCAATTTACGTCGCTCCTATTTCAGATAGCGTATTGGGCTAAGCGGCATCTCAATGCGCATGAAATGGCGAGTGAAATGCACTGTCAAACTTCTAGGATAATTCAAACAGAGACCCGGTTAGATCATTTTATATTACGGTTAATATAAGAATTCAGCGTAATTCTATCACATTTGTTCAACTTACGTCGCTCCTATTTCAGATAGCGTACTGGGCTAGGCGGCATCTTAAAGCGCGTGGAATGGCGAGTAAAATGCTCTACTAAACTTCTATGATAGGGCAATCAGAGCCCCAATTAGGTCATTTTATATTTTGTTCAATATAAGATTTCAGGGAAATTCTATCACATTTGTTCAATTTACGTCGCTCCTATTTCAGATAGCGTATTGGGCTAGGCGGCATCTCAATGCGCATGAAATGGTGAGTAAAATGCACTATTAAACTTCTAGGGTAGGACAAACAGAGACCCGATTAGATCATTTTATATTACAGTTAATTTAAGAATTCAGCGAAATTCTATCACATTTGTTCAATTTACGTCACTCCTATTTCAGATAGCGTATTTGGATAAGCGGCATCTCAAAGCGCATGAAATGGCATGTAAAATGCAATACTAAACTTCTAGGATAAGGCAAACTGAGACCCGATTAGGTCATTTTATATTACGGTTAATATAAGAATTAAGCGTAATTCTATCACATTTGTTCAACTTACGTCGCTCCTATTTTAGATAGCGTACTGGGCTATGCGGCATCTTAAAGCGCGTGGAATGGCGAGTAAAATGCACTACTAAACTTCTATGATAGGGCAATCAGAGACCCGATTAGATCATTTTATATTTTGTTTAATATAAGACTTCAGGGAAATTCTATCACATTTGTTCAATTTACATCGCTCCTATTTCAGATAGGTTACAGGGCTAAGCGGCATCCTAAAGCGCATGAAATGACGAGAGAAATGCACTATCAAACTTCTAGGGTAGGGCGAACAGAGACCCGATTAGATCATTTTACATTAAGGTTAATATAAGAATTCAGCGAAATTCTATCACATTTGTTCAATTTACGTCGCTGATATTTCAGATAGCGTATTGGGCTAAGCGGCATCTCCAAGCGCATGAAATGGCGAATAAAATGCACTATTAAACTTCTAGGGTATGGCAGACAGAGACCCGATTTGATCATTTTATATTATGGTTAATTTAAGAATTCAACGAAATTCTATCACACTTGTTCAATTTACGTCCTTCCTATTTCAGATAGCGTACTGGGCTAGGCGGCATCTTAAAGCGCGTGGAATGGCGAGTAAAATACCCTATGAAACTTCTATGATAGGGCAATAAGAGACCCGATTAGATCATTTTATATTTTGGTTAATATAAGGATTCAGCGAAATTCTATCACATTTGTTCAATTTACATCGCTCCTATTTCAGATAGGTTACAGGGCTAAGCGGCATCTTAAAGCGCATGAAATGACGAGAGAAATGCACTATCAAACTTCTAGGGTAGGGCGAACAGAGACCCGATTAGATCATTTTACATTAAGGTTAATATAAGAATTCAGCGAAATTCTATCACATTTGTTCAATTTACGTCGCTCCTATTTCAGATAGCGTACTGGGCTAGGCGTCATCTTAAAGCGCGTGGAATGGCGAGTAAAATGCACTATTAAACTTCTATGATAGGGCAATCAGAGACCCGATTAGATCATTTCATATTTTGGTTAATATAAGGATTCAGCGAAATTCTATCACATTTGTTCAATTTACGTCGCTCCTATTTCAGATAGCGTATTGGGCTAAGCGGCACCTCAAAGCGCATGAAATGGCGAGTGAAAGGCACTGTCAAACTTCTAGGATAATTCAAACAGAGACCCGGTTAGATCATTTTATATTACGGTTAATATAAGAATTCAGCGTAATTCTATCACATTTGTTCAACTTACGTAGCTCCTATTTCAGATAGCGTACTGGGCTAGGCGACATCTTAAAGCACGTGGAATGGCGAGTAAAATGCTCTACTAAACTTCTATGATAGGGCAATCAGAGCCCCAATTAGATCATTTTATATTTTGTTCAATATAAGATTTCAGGGAAATTCTATCACATTTGTTCAATTTACGTCGCTCCTATTTCAGATAGCGTATTGGGCTAAGCGGCATCTCAAAGCGCATGAAATGGCGAATAAAATGCACCATTAAACTTCTAGGCTAGGGCGAACGGAGACCCGATTAGATCATTTTACATTATGGTCAATATATGAATTCAGCGAAATTCTATCACATTTGTTCAATTTACATCGCTCCTATTTCAGATAGCGTATTGGGCTAAGCGACATCTCAAAGCATTTGAAATGGCGAATAAAATGCACTATTAAAGTTCTATGATAGGGCGAACAGAGACCCGATTAGATCATTTTACATTAAGGTTAATATAAGAATTCAGCGAAATTCTATCACATTTGTTCAATTTACGTCGCTCATATTTCAGATAGCGTATTGGGCTAAGCGGCACCTCAAAGCGCATGAAATGGCGAGTAAAATGCACTATTAAACTTCTAGGGTAGGGCAATCAGAGACCCGATTAGATCATTTTATATTTTGGTTAATATAAGAATTCAGCGAAATTCTATCACACTTGTTCAATTTACGTCGCTCCTATTTCAGATGGCGTACTGGGCTAGACGGCATCTTAAAGCGCGTGGAAGGGCGAGTAAAATGCACTATTAAAGTTCTATGATAGGGCGAACAGAGACCCGATTAGATCATTTTATGTTATGGTTAATTTAAGAATTCAGCGAAATTCTATCACATTCGTTCAATTTACGTCGCTTCTATTTCAGATAGCGTATTGGGCAAAGCGGCATCTCAAAGCGCATTAAATGGCGAGCAAAATGCACTATCAAACATCTAGGGTATTGCAAACAGAGACCCGATTAGATCATTTTATATTATGGTTAATTTAAGAATTCAGCGAAATTCTATCACACTTGTTCAATTTACGTCGCTCCTATTTCAGATAGCGTATTGGGCTAAGAGGCATCTCAAAGCGCATGAAATGTCGAGTAAAATGCACTATTAAACTTCTTAGGGTAGGGCGAACAGAGAACCGATTAGATCATTTTACATTAAGGTTAATATAAGAATTCAGGGAAATTCTATCACGTTTGTTCAATATACGTCGCTACTATTTCAGATAGCGTATTGGGCTAAGCGGCATCTCAAAGCGCATGAAATGACGAGTGAAAGGCACTATTAAACTTCTAGGGTAGGGCGAACAGAGAACCGATTAGATCATTTTACATTAAGGTTAATATAAGAATTCAGGGAAATCCTATCACGTTTGTTCAATTTACGTCGCTCCTATTTCAGATAGCGTATTGGGCTAAGTGGCATCTCAAAGCGCATGAAATGGCGAGCAAAATGCACTGTCAAACTTCTAGGGTAGGGCAAACAGAGACCCGATTAGATCATTTCATATTATGGTTTATTTAAGAATTCAGAAAAATTCTATCACATTTGTTATAATTTACGTCGCTCCTATTTCAGATAGCTTATTGGGCTAAGCGGCATCTCAAAGCGCATGAAATGACGAGTGAAATGCACTACTAAACTTCTAGGATAGGGCAAACAGAGACCCGATCAGATCATTTTATATTACGGTTAATATAAGAATTCAGCGTAATTCTATCACATTTGTTCAATTTACGTCGCTGATATTTCAGATAGCGTATTGGGCTAGGCGGCATCTTAAAGCGCGTGGAATGGCGAGTAAAATGCACTATTAATCTTCTATGATAGGGCAATCAGAGACCCGATTAGATCATTTTATATTTTGGTTAATATAAGAATTCAGCGTAATTCTATCGCATTTGTTCAATTTACGTCGCTCCTATATCAGATAGCATATTGGGCTAAGCGGCATCTCAAAGCGCATGAAATGACGAGTGAAATGCACTATTAAACTTCTAGGGTAGGGCGAACAGAGATCCGATTAGATCATTTTATATTACGGTTAATATAAGAATTCAGCGTAATTCTAACACATTTGTTCAACTTACGTCGCTCCTATTTCAGATAGCGTACTGGGCTAGGCGGCATCTCAAAGCGCGTGGAATGGCGAGTAGAATGCACTCTTAAACATCTATGATAGGGCAATCAGAGACCCGATTAGATCATTTTATATTTCGGTTAATATAAGAATTCAGCGAAATTCTATCACATTTGTTCAATTTACGTCGTTCCTATTTCAGATAGCATACTGGGCTAGGCGGCATCTTAAAGCGCGTGGAATGGCGAGTAAAATGCACTATTAAACTTCTATGATAGGGCAATCAGAGACCCGATTAGATCATTTTATATTTTGGTTAATATAAGGATTCAGCGTAATTCTATCACATTTGTTCAATTTACGTCGCTCCTATTTCAGATAGCGTATTGGGCTAAGCGGCATCTCAAAGCGCATGAAATGGCGAGTAAAATGCACTATTAAACTTCTAGGGTAAGGCAAACAGAGACCCGATTACATCATTTCACATTACTGTTAATATAAGAATTCAGCGTAATTCTATCACATTTGTTCAACATGCGTCGCTCCTATTTCAGATAGTGTACTGGGCTAGGCGGCATCTTAAAGCGCGAGGAAGGGCGAGTAAAATGCACTACTAAACTTCTATGGTAGGGCATTCAGAGTCCCGTTTAGATCATTTTATGTATTGTTTAATATAAGATTTCAGGGAAATTCTATCACATTTGTTCAATTTACGTCGCTCCTATTTCAGATAGCGTATTGGGCTAAGCGGCATCTCAAAGCGTATGAAATGACGAGAGAAATGCACTATTAAACTTCTTGGGTAGGGCGAACAGAGACCGGATTAGGTCATTTCATATTATGGTTAATTACAGAATTCAGCGAAATTCTATCACATTTGTTCAATTTACATCGCTCCTAATTCAAATAGCGTATTGGGCTAAGCGGCATCTCAATACGCATGAAATGGCGAGTAAAATGCACTATTAAACTTCTAGGATGAGGCAAACGGAGACCCGATTAGACCATTTTATATTACGGTTAATATAAGAATTCAGCGTTATTCTATCACATTTGTTCAACTTACGCCGCTCCTATTTCAGATAGCGTACTCTGATAGGCGGCATCCTAAAGCGCGTGGAATGGCGAGTAAAATGCACTATTAAACTTCTAGGGTAGGGCAATCAGACACCCGATTAGATCATTTTATATTTTGGTTAATATAAGAATCCAGCGAAATTCTAGCACATTTGTTCAATTTACGTCGCTCCTATTTCAGATAGCGTATTGGGCTAAGCGGCATCTCAGAGCGCATGGAATGGCGAGTGAAATGCACTATTAAACTTCTTGGGTAGGGCGAACAGAGACCCGATTACATCATTTTATATTACGGTTAATTTAAGAATTCAGCAAAATTCTATCACATTTGTTCAATTTACGTCGCTCCTATTTCAGATAGCGTGCTGGGCTACGCGGTATCTTAAAGCGCCTGGAAGGGCGAGTAAAATGCACTACTAAACTTCTATGATAGGGCAATCAGAGTCCCGTTTAGATCATTTTATATTTTCTTTAATATAAGATTTCAGGGAAATTCTATCACATTTGTTCAATTTACGTCGCTCCTATTTCAGATAGCTTATTGGGCTCAGCGGCATCGCAAAGCGCATGAACTGACGAGTGAAATGTACTATTAAACTTCTTGGGTAGGGCGAACAAAGACCCGATTAGACCATTTTATATTACGGTTAATATAAGAATTCAGCGTTATTCTATCACATTTGTTCAACTTACGTCGCTCCTATTTCAGAAAGCGTACTCGGATAGGCGGCATCTTAAAGCGCGTGGAATGGCGAGTAAAATGCACTATTAAACTTCTCGGGTAATGCTCACAGAGACCCGATTAGATCATTTCATATTACGGTTAATATAAGATTTCAGGGAAATTCTATCACATTTGTTCAATTTACGTCGCTCCTATTTCAGATAGCTATTGGGCTAAGCGGCATCTCAAAGCGCATGAAATGACGAGAGAAATGCACTATTAAACTTCTTGGGTAGGGCGAACAGAGACCCGATTACATCATTTTATATTATGGTTAATATAAGAATTCAGCGAAATTCTATCACATTTGTTCAATTTGCGTCGCTCCTATTTCAGATAGCGTATTGGGCTAAGCGGCATCTCAAAGCGCATGAAATGACGAATAAAATGCACTATTAAGCTTGTACGCTAGGGCGAACAGAGACCCGATTAGATCATTTAACATTATGTTAAATTAAAGAATTCAGCGAAATTCTATCAGATTTGTTCAATTTACGTCGCTCCTATTTCAGATAGCGTACTGGGCTAGGCGGCATCTCAAAGCGCATGAAATGACGAGTAAAATGCTCTATTAAACTTCTAGGGTAGGGCAAACAGAGACCCGATTAGGTCATTTCATATTATGGTTAATTTAAGAATTCAGCGATATTCTATCACATTTGTTCAAGTTACATCGCTCCTATTTCAGATAGCTTATTGGGCTAAGCGGCATCTCAAAGCGCATGAAATGGCGAGTAAAATGCACTATTAAACTTCTAGGATAAAGCAAACAGAGACCCGATCAGATCATTTTATATTACGGTTAATATAAGAATTCAGAGTAATTCTGTCACATTTGTTCAAGTTACGTAGCTCCTATTTCATATAGTGTACTGGGCTAGGCGGCAACTTAAACCGCGTGGAATGGCGAGTAAAATGCACTATTAAACTTCTATGATAGGGCAATCAGAGACCCGATTAGTTCATTTTATATTTTGGTTAATATAAGAATCCAGCGAAATTCTATCACATTTGTTCAATTTACGTCGCTCCTAATTCAGATAGCGTATTGGGCTAAGCGGCATCTCAAAGCGCACGAAAGGGCGAGTAAAATGCACTATTAAACTTCTAGGGTGGGGCAAGCAGAGACCCGATCAGATCATGTTATATTACGGTTAATATAAGAATTCAGAGAAGTTCTATCACATTTGTTCAATTTACGTCCCTCCTATTTCAGATAGCTTATTGGGCTAAGCAGCAACTCAGAGCGCATGAAAGACGAGTGAAATGCACTGTTAAACTTCTAGGGTAGGGCGAACAAAGACCCGATTAGATCATTTTACATTAAGGTTAAAATAAGAATTCAGCGAAATTCTATCACATTTGTTCAATTTACGTCGCTCCTATTTCAGATAGCGTATTGGGCTAAGCTGCATCTCAAAGCGCAAGAAATGGCTCGTAAAATGCACTATTAAACTTCTAGGGTAGGGCAATCAGAGACCCGATTAGATCATTTTATATTTTGGTTAATAAATGAATTCATCGAAATTCTATCACATTTGTTCAATTTACATCGCTCCTATTTCAGATAGCGTACTGGGATAAGCGGCATCTCAAAGCGCAAGAAATGGCGAGTAAAATGCACTATTAAACTTCTAGGATAAGGCAAACAGAGACCCGATTAGATCATTTTATATTACGGTTAATATAACAATTCAGCGTAATTCTGTGACATTTGTTCAACTTACGTAGCTCCTATTTCAGATAGCGTGCTGTGCTAGACGGCAACTTAAAGCGCGTGGAATGGCGAGTAAAATGCACTGTTAAACTTCTATGATAGGGCAATCAGGGACCCGATTAGATCATTTTATATTTTGGTTAATATAAGGATTCAGCGTAATTCTATCACATTTGTTCAATTTACGTCGCTCCTATTTCAGATAGCGTATTGGGCTAAGCGGCATCTCAAAGCGCATGAGATGGCGAGTAAAATGCACTATTAAACTTCTAGGGTAAGGCAAACAGAGACCCGATTAGATCATTTTATATTACGGTTAATATAAGAATTCAGCGTAATTCTATCACATTTGTTCAACATACGTCGCTCCTATTTCAGATAGTGTACTGGGCTAGGCGGCATCTTAAAGCGCGTGGAAGGGCGAGTAAAATGCACTACTAAACTTCTATGGTAGGGCAATCAGAGTCCCGTTTAGATCATTTTATGTATTGTTTAATATAAGATTTCAGTGAAATTCTATCACATTTGTTCAATTTACGTCGCTCCTATTTCAGATAGCGTATTGGGCTAAGCGGCATCTCAAAGCGTATGAAATGACGAGAGAACTGCACTCTTAAACTTCTAGGATAAGGCAAACAGAGACCCGATTGGATCATTTTATATTACGGTTAACATAAGAATGCAGCGTAATTCTGTGACATTTGTTCAACTTACGTAGCTCCTATTTCAGATAGCGTACTGGGCTAGGCGGCAAATTAAAGCGCGTGGAATGGCGAGTAAAATGCACCATTAAACTTCTATGATAGGGCAATCAGAGACCCGATTAGATCATTTTATATTTTGGTTAATCTAAGAATCCAGCGAAATTCTATCACATTTGTTCAATTTACGTCGCTCCTATTTCAGATAGCGTATTGGGCTAAGCGGCATCTCATAGCGCATGGAATGGCGAGTGAAATGCACTATTAAACTTCTGGGTAGGGCGAAGAGACACCCGAATAGATCATTTTATATTACGGTTAATATAAGAATTCAGCGTAATTCTATCACATTTGTTCAACTAACGTCGCTCCTATTTCAGATAGCGTACTGGGCTAGGCGGCATCTTAAAGCGCGTGGAATGGCGAGTAAAATGCACTGTTAAACTTCTGGGGTAGGGCAAACAGAGACCCCATTAGATCATTTTATATTATGGTTAATTTAAGAATTCAGCAAAATTCTATCACATTTCTTCAATTTACATCGCTCCTGTTTCAGATAGCGTTTCGGGCTAAGCGGCATCTCAAAGCGCATGGAATGACGAGTAAAATGCACTAATAAACTTCTACGATAAGGCAAACGGAGATCCGATTAGACCATTTTATATTACGGTTAATATAAGAATTCAGCGTAATTCTATCACATTTGTCCAATTTACGTCGTTCCTATTTCAGATAGCATACTGGGCTAGGCGGCATCTTAAAGCGCGTGGAATGGCGTGTAAAATGCACTATTAAACTTCTATAATAGGGCAATCAGAGACCCGATTAGATCATTTTATATTTTGGTTAATATAAGGATTCAGCGTAATTCTATCACATTTGTTCAATTTACGTCGCTCCTATTTCAGATAGCGTATTGGGCTAAGCGGCATCTCAAAGCGTATGAAATGACGAGAGAAATGCACTATTAAACTTCTTGGGTAGGGCGAACAGAGACCCGATTAGGTCATTTCATATTATGGTTAATTTAAGAATTCAGCGAAATTCTATCACATTTGTTCAATTTACATCGCTCCTATTTCAAATAGCGTATTGGGCTAAGCGGCATCTCCATGCGCATGAAATGGCGAGTAAAATGCACTATTAAACTTCTAGGATAAGGCAAATGGAGACCCGATTAGACCATTTTATATTACGGTTAATATAAGAATTCAGCGTTATTCTATCACATTTGTTCAATTTACGTCGCTCCTATTTCAGATAGCGTACTGGGCTAGGCGTCATCTCAAAGCGCATGAAATGACGAGTAAAATGCTCTATTAAACTTCTAGGGTAGGCAAACAGAGACCCGATTAGGTCATTTCATATTATGGTTAATTTAAGAATTCAGCGAAATTCTATCACATTTGTTCAAGTTACATCGCTCCTATTTCAGATAGCTTATTGGGATAAGCGGCATCTCAAAGCGCATGAAATGGCGAGTAAAATGCACAATTAAACTTCTAGGATAAGGCAAACAGAGACCCGATTACATCATTTTATATTATGGTTAATATAAGAATTCAGCGATATTCTATCGCATTTGTTCAATTTGCGTCGCTCCTATTTCAGATAGCGTATTGGGCTAAGCGGCATCTCAAAGCGCATGAAATGACGAATAAAATGCACTATTAAGCTTCTACGCTAGGGCGAACAGAGACCCGATTAGATCATTTAACATTATGCTAAATAAAAGAATTCAGCGAAATTCTATCACATTTGTTCAATTTACGTCGCTCCTATTTCAGATAGCGTACTGGGCTAGGCGGCATCTCAAAGCGCATGAAATGACGAGTAAAATGCTCTATTAAGCTTCTAGGGTAGGCAAACAGAGACCCGATTAGGTCATTTCATATTATGGTTAATTTAAGAATTCAGCGAAATTCTGTCACATTTGTTCAAGTTACATCGCTCCTATTTCAGATAGCGTACTGGGATAAGCGGCATCTCGAAGCGCAAGAAATGGCGAGTAAAATGCACTATTAAACTTCTAGGATAAGGCAAACAGAGACCCGATTAGATCATTTTATATTACGGTTAATATAACAATTCAGCGTAATTCTGTGACATTTGTTCAACTTACGTAGCTCCTATTTCAGATAGCGTGCTGTGCTAGACGGCAACTTAAAGCGCGTGGAATGGCGAGTAAAATGCACTGTTAAACTTCTATGATAGGGCAATCAGAGACCCGATTAGATCATTTTATATTTTGGTTAATATAAGGATTCAGCGTAATTCTATCACATTTGTTCAATTTACGTCGCTCCTATTTCAGAAAGCGTATTGGGCTAAGCGGCATCTCAAAGCGCATGAGATGGCGAGTAAAATGCACTATTAAACTTCTAGGGTAAGGCAAACAGAGACCCGATTAGATCATTTTATATTACGGTTAATATAAGAATTCAGCGTAATTCTATCACATTTGTTCAACATACGTCGCTCCTATTTCAGATAGTGTACTGGGCTAGGCGGCATCTTAAAGCGCGTGGAAGGGCGAGTAAAATGCACTACTAAACTTCTATGGTAGGGCAATCAGAGTCCCGTTTAGATCATTTTATGTATTGTTTAATATAAGATTTCAGTGAAATTCTATCACATTTGTTCAATTTACGTCGCTCCTATTTCAGATAGCGTATTGGGCTAAGCGGCATCTCAAAGCGTATGAAATGACGAGAGAAATGCACTCTTAAACTTCTAGGATAAGGCAAACAGAGACCCGATTGGATCATTTTATATTACGGTTAACATAAGAATGCAGCGTAATTCTGTGACATTTGTTCAACTTACGTAGCTCCTATTTCAAATAGCGTACTGGGCTAGGCGGTAAATTAAAGCGCGTGGAATGGCGAGTAAAATGCACCATTAAACTTCTATGATAGGGCAATCAGAGACCCGATTAGATCATTTTATATTTTGGTTAATCTAAGAATCCAGCGAAATTCTATCACATTTGTTCAATTTACGTCGCTCCTATTTCAGATAGCGTATTGGGCTAAGCGGCATCTCACAGCGCACGAAAGGGCGAGTAAAATGCACTATTAAACTTCTAGGGTAGGGCAATCAGAGACCCGATAAGATCATTTCATATTTTGGTTAATATAAGAATTCAGCGAAATTCTAACACATTTGTTCAATTTACGTCGCTCCTATTTCAGATAGCGTATTGGGCTAAGCGGCATCTCATAGCGCATGGAATGGCGAGTGAAATGCACTATTAAACTTCTAGGGTAGGGCGAAGAGACACCCGAATAGATCATTTTATATTACGGTTAATATAAGAATTCAGCGTAATTCTATCACATTTGTTCAACTAACGTCGCTCCTATTTCAGATAGCGTACTGGGCTAGGCGGCATCTTAAAGCTCGTGGAATGGCGAGTAAAATGCACTGTTAAACTTCTATGATAGGGCAATCAGAGACCCGATTAGATCATTTAACATTATGCTAAATAAAAGAATTCAGCGAAATTCTATCACATTTGTTCAATTTACGTCGCTCCTATTTCAGATAGCGTACTGGGCTAGGCGGCATCTCAAAGCGCATGAATTGACGAGTAAAATGCTCTATTAAACTTCTAGGGTAGGCAAACAGAGACCCGATTAGGTCATTTCATATTATGGTTAATTTAAGAATTCAGCGAAATTCTATCACATTTGTTCAAGTTACATCGCTCCTATTTCAGATAGCTTATTGGGATAAGCGGCATCTCAAAGCGCATGAAATGGCGAGTAAAATGCACAATTAAACTTCTAGGATAAGGCAAACAGAGACCCGATTAGATCATTTTATATTACGGTTAATATAAGAATTCAGCGTAATTCTGTCACATTTGTTCAAGTTACGTAGCTCCTATTTCAGATAGCGTACTGGGCTAGGCGGCAACTTAAACCGCGTGGAATGGCGAGTAAAATGCACTATTAATCTTCTATGATAGGGCAATCAGAGACCCGATTAGTTCATTTTATATTTTGGTTAATATAAGAATCCAGCGAAATTCTATCACATTTGTTCAATTTACGTCGCTCCTATTTCAGATAGCGTATTGGGCTAAGCGGCATCTCAAAGCGCACGAGAGGGCGAGTAAAATGCACTATTAAACTTCTAGGGTGGGGCAATCAGAGACCCGATAAGATCATTTTATATTACGGTTAAAATAAGAATTCAGCGAAGTTCTATCACATTTGTTCAATTTACGTCGCTGCGATTTCAGATAGCCTATTGGGCTAAGCGGCAACTCAAAGCGCATGAAATGACGAGTGAAATGCACTATTAAACTTCTAGGGTAGGGCGAACAAAGACCCGATTAGATCATTTTACATTAAGGTTAAAATAAGAATTCAGCGAAATTCTATCACATTTGTTCAATTTACGTCGCTCCTATTTCAGATAGCGTATTGGGCTAAGCTGCATCTCAAAGCGCAAGAAATGGCTCGTACAATGCACTATTCAACTTCTAGGGTAGGGCAAACAGAGACCGGATTAGACCATTTTATATTCTGGTTAATATAAGAATTCAGCGAAATTCTATGACATTTGTTCAATTTACGTCGCTCCTATTTCAGATAGCGTATTGGGCTAAGCGGCATCACAAAGCGCATGAGATGGCGAGCAAAATGCACTATTAAACATATAGGGTAGGGCGAACAGAGAACCGATTAGATCATTTTACATTAAGGTTAATATAAGAATTCAGGGAAATTCTATCACGTTTGTTCAATTTACGTCGCTACTATTTCAGATAGCGTATTGGGCTAAGCGGCTTCTCAAAGCGCATGAAGTGAGGAGTAAAATGCACTATTAAACTTCTAGGGTAGGGCAAGCAGAGACCCGATTAGATCATTTTATGTTATGGTTAATTTAAGAATTCAGCGAAATTCTATCACATTTGTTTAATTTACGTCGCTCCTATTTCAGATAGCGTATTGGGCTAAGCGGCATCTCAAAGCGCATGAAATGGCGAATAAAATGCACTATTAAACTTCTAGGCTAGGGCGAACAGAGACCCGATTAGATCATTTTACATTATGGTTAATAAAAGAATTCAGCGAAATTCTATCACATTTGTTCAACTTACGTCGCTCCTATTTCAGGTAGCGTATTGGGATAAGCGGCATCTCAAAGCGCATGAATTGGCGAGTAAAATATACAATTAAACTTCTAGGGTAGATCAAACAGAGACCCGATTAGATCATTTTATATTATGGTTAATTAAGAATTCAGCAAAATTCTATCACATTTGTTCAATTTACGTCGCTCCTATTTCAGATAGCGTATTGGGCTAAGCGGCTTCTCAAAGCGCATGAAGTGAGGAGTAGAATGCACTATTAAACTTCTAGGGTAGGGCAAGCAGAGACCCGATTAGATCATTTTATGTTATGGTTAATTTAAGAATTCAGCGAAATTCTATCACATTTGTTTAATTTACGTCGCTCCTATTTCAGATAGCGTATTGGGCTAAGCGGCATGTCAAAGCGCATGAAATGGCGAATAAAATGCACTATTAAACTTCTAGGCTAGGGCGAACAGAGACCCGATTAGATCATTTTACATTATGGTTAATAAAAGAATTCAGCGATATTCTATCACATTTGTTCAATTTACGTCGTTCCTATTTCAGATAGCGTATTGGGCTAAGCGGCATCTCAAAGCGCATGAAATGGCGAGTAAAATGCACTATTAAACTTCTAGGGTTGGGCAATCAGAGACCCGACTAGATCATTTTATATTATGGTTAATTTAAGAATTCAGCGAAACTCTATCACATTTGTTCAATTTACGTCGCTCCTATTTCAGATAGCGTATTGGGCTAACCGGCATCTCAAAGCGCATGAAATGGCAAATAGAATGCGCTATTAAACTTCTAGGCTAGGGCGAACAGAGACCCGATTAGATCATTTTACATTATGGTTCATAAAAGAATTCAGCGAAATTCTATCACATTTGTTCAACTTACGTCGCTCCTATTTCAGATAGCGTATTGGGCTAAGCGGCCTCTCAAAGCGCATGAAATGGCGAGTAAGATGCGCTATTAAGCTTCTAGGATAAGGCAAACAGAGACCCGATTAGGTCATTTTATATTACGGTTAATATAAGAATGCAGCGTAATTCTATCACATTTGTTCAACTTATGTCGCTCCTATTTCAGATAGCGTACTGGGCTAGGCGGCATCTCAAAGCGCATGAAATGGCGAGTAAAATGCACTATTAAACTTCTAGGGTAGGACAAACAGAGACCCGATTAGATCATTTTATATTATGGTTAATTTAAGAATTCAGCGAAATTCTATCACATTTGTTCAATTTACGTCGCTCCTATTTCAGATAGCGTATTGGGCTAAGCAGCATTTCAAAGCGCATGAAATGGAGAGTAAGATGCACTATTAAACTTCTAGGGTAGGGCAAACAGAGACCCGATTATATCATTTTATATTATGGTTAATTTAAGAATTCAGCGTAATTCTATCACATTTGTTCAACTTACGTCGCTCCTATTTCAGATAGCATACTGGGCTAGGCGGCATCCGAAAGCGCGTGGAATGGCGAGTAAAATGCACTACAAAACTTCTATGATAGGCCAATCAGAGACCGGATTAGATCATTTTATATGTTGTTTAATATAAGATTTCAGGGAAATTCTATCACATTTGTTCAATTTACGTCGCTTCTATTTCTGATACCGTATTGGGCTAAGCAGCATCTCAAAGCGTATGAAATGGCGAATAAAGTGCACTATTAAAGTTCTGGGCTAGGGCGAACAGAGACCCGATTAGATCATTTGACATTATGGTTAATAAAAGAATTCAGCGATATTCTATCACATTTGTTCAATTTACGTCGTTCCTATTTCAGATAGCGTATTGGGCTAAGCGGCATCTCAAAGCGCATGAAATGGCGAGTAAAATGCACTATTAAACTTCTAGGGTTGGGCAATCAGAGACCCGACTAGATCATTTTATATTATGGTTAATTTAAGAATTCAGCGAAACTCTATCACATTTGTTCAATTTACGTCGCTCCTATTTCAGATAGCGTATTGGGCTAACCGGCATCTCAAAGCGCATGAAATGGCAAATAGAATGCGCTATTAAGCTTCTAGGATAAGGCAAACAGAGACCCGATTAGGTCATTTTATATTACGGTTAATATAAGAACGCAGCGTAATTCTATCACATTTGTTCAACTTATGTCGCTCCTATTTCAGATAGCGTATTGGGCTAAGCGGCATCTCAAAGCGCATGAAATGACGAGTGAAAGGCACTATTAAACTTCTAGGGTAGGGCGAACAGAGAACCGATTAGATCATTTTACATTAAGATTAATATAAGAATTCAGGGAAATTCTATCACATTTGTTCAATTTACGTCGTTCCTATTTCAGATAGCGTATTGGGCTAAGCGGCATCTCAAAGCGCATGAAATGGCGAGTAAAATGCACTATTAAACTTCTAGGGTTGGGCAAGCAGAGACCCGATTAGATCATTTTATATTATGGTTAATTTAAGAATTCAGGGAAATTCTATCACATTTGTTCAATTTACGTCGCTCCTATTTCAGATAGCGTATTGGGCCAAGCGGCATCTCAAAGCGCATGAAATGGCGAATAAAATGCACTATTAAACTTCTAGGCTAGGGCGAACAGAGACCCGATTAGATCATTTTACATTATGGTTAATAAAAGAATTCAGCGAAATTCTATCACATTTGTTCAACTTACGTCGCTCCTATTTCAGGTAGCGTATTGGGATAAGCGGCATCTCAAAGCGCATGAATTGGCGAGTAAAATATACAATTAAACTTCTAGGGTAGATCAAACAGAGACCCGATTAGATCATTTTATATTGTGGTTAATTTAAGAATTCAGCAAAATTCTATCACATTTGTTCAATTTACGTCGCTCCTATTTCAGATAGCGTATTGGGCTAAGCGGCTTCTCAAAGCGCATGAAGTGAGGAGTAAAATGCACTATTAAACTTCTAGGGTAGGGCAAGCAGAGACCCGATTAGATCATTTTATGTTATGGTTAATTTAAGAATTCAGCGAAATTCTATCACATTTGTTTAATTTACGTCGCTCCTATTTCAGATAGCGTATTGGGCTAAGCGGCATCTCAAAGCGCATGAAATGGCGAATAAAATGCACTATTAAACTTCTAGGCTAGGGCGAACAGAGACCCGATTAGATCATTTTACATTATGGTTAATAAAAGAATTCAGCGAAATTCTATCACATTTGTTCAACTTACGTCGCTCCTATTTCAGGTAGCGTATTGGGATAAGCGGCATCTCAAAGCGCATGAATTGGCGAGTAAAATATACAATTAAACTTCTAGGGTAGATCAAACAGAGACCCGATTAGATCATTTTATATTGCGGTTAATTTAAGAATTCAGCAAAATTCTATCACATTTGTTCAATTTACGTCGCTATTATTTCAAATAGCGTATTGGGCTAAGCGGCTTCTCAAAGCGCATGAAGTGAGGAGTAAAATGCACTATTAAACTTCTAGGGTAGGGCAAGCAGAGACCCGATTAGATCATTTTATGTTATGGTTAATTTAAGAATTCAGCGAAATTCTATCACATTTGTTCAATTTACGTCGCTCCTATTTCAGATAGCGTATTGGGCTAAGCGGCATCTCAAAGCGCATTAAATGGCGAGCAAAATGCACTATCAAACATCTAGGGTATTGCAAACAGAGACCCGATTAGATCATTTTATATTATGGTTAATTTAAGAATTCAACGAACTTCTATCACACTTGTTCAATTTACGTCGCTCGTATTTCAGATAGCGTATTGGGCTGAGAGGCATTTCAAAGCGCATGAAATGGCGAGTACAATGCACTATTAAACTTCTAGGGTAAGGCAAACAGAGACCCGGTTAGATCATTTTATATTACGGTTAATATAAGAATTCAGCGTAATTCTATCACATTTGTTCAACTTACGTCGCTCCTATTTCAGGTAGCTTACTGGGCTAGACGGCATCTTAAAGCGCGTGGAAGGGCGAGTAAAATGCACTACTAAACTTCCATGATAGGGCAATCAGAGAGCCGATTAGATCATTTTATATTTTGTTTAGTATAAGATTTCAAGGAAATTCTATCACATTTGTTCAATTTACGTCGCTCCTATTTCAGATAGCGTATTGGGCTAAGCGGCATCTCAATGCGCATGAAATGGCGAGTGAAATGCACTGTCAAACTTCTAGGATAATTCAAACAGAGACCCGGTTAGATCATTTTATATTACGGTTAATATAAGAATTCAGCGTAATTCTATCACATTTGTTCAACTTACGTCGCTCCTATTTCAGATAGCGTACTGGGCTAGGCGGCATCTTAAAGCGCGTGGAATGGCGAGTAAAATGCTCTACTAAACTTCTATGATAGGGCAATCAGAGCCCCAATTAGGTCATTTTATATTTTGTTCAATATAAGATTTCAGGGAAATTCTATCACATTTGTTCAATTTACGTCGCTCCTATTTCAGATAGCGTATTGGGCTAGGCGGCATCTCAATGCGCATGAAATGGCGAGTAAAATGCACTATTAAACTTCTAGGGTAGGACAAACAGAGACCCGATTAGATCATTTTATATTATAGTTAATTTAAGAATTCAGCGAAATTCTATCACATTTGTTCAATTTACGTCGCTCCTATTTCAGATAGCGTATTTGGATAAGCGGCATCTCAAAGCGCATGAAATGGCATGTAAAATGCAATACTAAACTTCTAGGATAAGGCAAACTGAGACCCGATTAGGTCATTTTATATTACGGTTAATATAAGAATTAAGCGTAATTCTATCACATTTGTTCAACTTACGTCGCTCCTATTTTAGATAGCGTACTGGGCTAGGCGGCATCTTAAAGCGCGTGGAATGGCGAGTAAAATGCACTACTAAACTTCTATGATAGGGCAATCAGAGACCCGATTAGATCATTTTATATTTTGTTTAATATAAGACTTCAGGGAAATTCTATCACATTTGTTCAATTTACATCGCTCCTATTTCAGATAGGTTACAGGGCTAAGCGGCATCCTAAAGCGCATGAAATGACGAGAGAAATGCACTATCAAACTTCTAGGGTAGGGCGAACAGAGACCCGATTAGATCATTTTACATTAAGGTTAATATAAGAATTCAGCGAAATTCTATCACATTTGTTCAATTTACGTCGCTGATATTTCAGATAGCGTATTGGGCTAAGCGGCATCTCCAAGCGCATGAAATGGCGAATAAAATGCACTATTAAACTTCTAGGGTATGGCAGACAGAGACCCGATTTGATCATTTTATATTATGGTTAATTTAAGAATTCAACGAAATTCTATCACACTTGTTCAATTTACGTCCTTCCTATTTCAGATAGCGTACTGGGCTAGGCGGCATCTTAAAGCGCGTGGAATGGCGAGTAAAATACCCTATGAAACTTCTATGATAGGGCAATAAGAGACCCGATTAGATCATTTTATATTTTGGTTAATATAAGGATTCAGCGAAATTCTATCACATTTGTTCAATTTACATCGCTCCTATTTCAGATAGGTTACAGGGCTAAGCGGCATCTTAAAGCGCATGAAATGACGAGAGAAATGCACTATCAAACTTCTAGGGTAGGGCGAACAGAGACCCGATTAGATCATTTTACATTAAGGTTAATATAAGAATTCAGCGAAATTCTATCACATTTGTTCAATTTACGTCGCTCCTATTTCAGATAGCGTACTGGGCTAGGCGTCATCTTAAAGCGCGTGGAATGGCGAGTAAAATGCACTATTAAACTTCTATGATAGGGCAATCAGAGACCCGATTAGATCATTTCATATTTTGGTTAATATAAGGATTCAGCGAAATTCTATCACATTTGTTCAATTTACGTCGCTCCTATTTCAGATAGCGTATTGGGCTAAGCGGCACCTCAAAGCGCATGAAATGGCGAGTGAAAGGCACTGTCAAACTTCTAGGATAATTCAAACAGAGACCCGGTTAGATCATTTTATATTACGGTTAATATAAGAATTCAGCGTAATTCTATCACATTTGTTCAACTTACGTAGCTCCTATTTCAGATAGCGTACTGGGCTAGGCGACATCTTAAAGCACGTGGAATGGCGAGTAAAATGCTCTACTAAACTTCTATGATAGGGCAATCAGAGCCCCAATTAGATCATTTTATATTTTGTTCAATATAAGATTTCAGGGAAATTCTATCACATTTGTTCAATTTACGTCGCTCCTATTTCAGATAGCGTATTGGGCTAAGCGGCATCTCAAAGCGCATGAAATGGCGAATAAAATGCACCATTAAACTTCTAGGCTAGGGCGAACGGAGACCCGATTAGATCATTTTACATTATGGTCAATATATGAATTCAGCGAAATTCTATCACATTTGTTCAATTTACATCGCTCCTATTTCAGATAGCGTATTGGGCTAAGCGACATATCAAAGCATTTGAAATGGCGAATAAAATGCACTATTAAAGTTCTATGATAGGGCGAACAGAGACCCGATTAGATCATTTTACATTAAGGTTAATATAAGAATTCAGCGAAATTCTATCACATTTGTTCAATTTACGTCGCTCATATTTCAGATAGCGTATTGGGCTAAGCGGCACCTCAAAGCGCATGAAATGGCGAGTAAAATGCACTATTAAACTTCTAGGGTAGGGCAATCAGAGACCCGATTAGATCATTTTATATTTTGGTTAATATAAGAATTCAGCGAAATTCTATCACACTTGTTCAATTTACGTCGCTCCTATTTCAGATGGCGTACTGGGCTAGACGGCATCTTAAAGCGCGTGGAAGGGCGAGTAAAATGCACTATTAAAGTTCTATGATAGGGCGAACAGAGACCCGATTAGATCATTTTATATTATGGTTAATTTAAGAATTCAGCGAAATTCTATCACATTCGTTCAATTTACGTCGCTTCTATTTCAGATAGCGTATTGGGCAAAGCGGCATCTCAAAGCGCATTAAATGGCGAGCAAAATGCACTATCAAACATCTAGGGTATTGCAAACAGAGACCCGATTAGATCATTTTATATTATGGTTAATTTAAGAATTCAACGAAATTCTATCACACTTGTTCAATTTACGTCGCTCCTATTTCAGATAGCGTATTGGGCTAAGAGGCATCTCAAAGCGCATGAAATGTCGAGTAAAATGCACTATTAAACTTCTAGGGTAGGGCGAACAGAGAACCGATTAGATCATTTTACATTAAGGTTAATATAAGAATTCAGGGAAATTCTATCACGTTTGTTCAATATACGTCGCTACTATTTCAGATAGCGTATTGGGCTAAGCGGCATCTCAAAGCGCATGAAATGACGAGTGAAAGGCACTATTAAACTTCTAGGGTAGGGCGAACAGAGAACCGATTAGATCATTTTACATTAAGGTTAATATAAGAATTCAGGGAAATCCTATCACGTTTGTTCAATTTACGTCGCTCCTATTTCAGATAGCGTATTGGGCTAAGTGGCATCTCAAAGCGCATGAAATGGCGAGCAAAATGCACTGTCAAACTTCTAGGGTAGGGCAAACAGAGACCCGATTAGATCATTTCATATTATGGTTTATTTAAGAATTCAGAAAAATTCTATCACATTTGTTATAATTTACGTCGCTCCTATTTCAGATAGCTTATTGGGCTAAGCGGCATCTCAAAGCGCATGAAATGACGAGTGAAATGCACTACTAAACTTCTAGGATAGGGCAAACAGAGACCCGATCAGATCATTTTATATTACGGTTAATATAAGAATTCAGCGTAATTCTATCACATTTGTTCAATTTACGTCGCTGATATTTCAGATAGCGTATTGGGCTAGGCGGCATCTTAAAGCGCGTGGAATGGCGAGTAAAATGCACTATTAATCTTCTATGATAGGGCAATCAGAGACCCGATTAGATCATTTTATATTTTGGTTAATATAAGAATTCAGCGTAATTCTATCGCATTTGTTCAATTTACGTCGCTCCTATATCAGATAGCATATTGGGCTAAGCGGCATCTCAAAGCGCATGAAATGACGAGTGAAATGCACTATTAAACTTCTAGGGTAGGGCGAACAGAGATCCGATTAGATCATTTTATATTACGGTTAATATAAGAATTCAGCGTAATTCTAACACATTTGTTCAACTTACGTCGCTCCTATTTCAGATAGCGTACTGGGCTAGGCGGCATCTCAAAGCGCGTGGAATGGCGAGTAGAATGCACTCTTAAACATCTATGATAGGGCAATCAGAGACCCGATTAGATCATTTTATATTTCGGTTAATATAAGAATTCAGCGAAATTCTATCACATTTGTTCAATTTACGTCGTTCCTATTTCAGATAGCATACTGGGCTAGGCGGCATCTTAAAGCGCGTGGAATGGCGAGTAAAATGCACTATTAAACTTCTATGATAGGGCAATCAGAGACCCGATTAGATCATTTTATATTTTGGTTAATATAAGGATTCAGCGTAATTCTATCACATTTGTTCAATTTACGTCGCTCCTATTTCAGATAGCGTATTGGGCTAAGCGGCATCTCAAAGCGCATGAAATGGCGAGTAAAATGCACTATTAAACTTCTAGGGTAAGGCAAACAGAGACCCGATTACATCATTTTACATTACTGTTAATATAAGAATTCAGCGTAATTCTATCACATTTGTTCAACATGCGTCGCTCCTATTTCAGATAGTGTACTGGGCTAGGCGGCATCTTAAAGCGCGAGGAAGGGCGAGTAAAATGCACTACTAAACTTCTATGGTAGGGCATTCAGAGTCCCGTTTAGATCATTTTATGTATTGTTTAATATAAGATTTCAGGGAAATTCTATCACATTTGATCAATTTACGTCGCTCCTATTTCAGATAGCGTATTGGGCTAAGCGGCATCCTCAAAGCG
>CAKAJE020000562.1:0-35496 GCA_916610135.2 Macropis europaea | reverse complement strand
AATAGGAGGCGACGTAAATTGAACAAATGTGATAGAATTTCCGTGAATTCTTATATTAACCTTAATGTAAAATGATCCAATCGGGTCTCTGTTCGCCCTACCATAGAAGTCTAAATAGTGCATTTCACTCGCCATTTCATGCGCTTTGAGATGCCGCTTAGCCCAATACGCTATCTGAAATAGGAGCGACGTAAGTTGAACAAATGTGATAGAATTACGCTGATTCTTTTATTAACCATAATGTAAAATGATCTGCTCGGGTCTCTGTTCGCCCTAGCCTAGAAGTTTAATAGTGCATTTTATTCGCCATTTCATGCGCTTTGAGATGCCGCTTAGCCCAATACGCTATCTGAAATTGGATCGACGTAAATTGAACAAATGTGATAGAATTTCGCTGAATTCTTAAATTAACCATAATATAAAATGATCCAATCGGGTCTCTGTTCGCCCTTCCATAGAAGTCTAATAGTGCATTTCACTCGCCATTTCATGCGCTTTGAGATGCCGCTTATCCCAATACGCTATCTGAAATAGGAGCGACGTAAATTGAACAAATGTGATAGAATTTCCCTGAAATCTTATATTAAACAAAATATAAAATGATCTAATCGGGTCTCTGATTGCTCTATCATAGAAGTTTAGCAGTGCATTTTACTCGCCCTTCCACGCGCTTTAAGATGCCGCATAGGTCAGTAGGCTATCTGAAATAGGAGCGACGTAAGATGAACAAATGAGATAGAATTACGCTGAATTCTTATATTAACCGTAATATAAAATGAACTAATCGGGTCTCGGTTTGCCTTATCCTAGAAGTTTAATAGCGCATTTTACGCGCCATTTCATGCGCTTTGAGAGGCCGCTTAGCCCAATGCGCTATCTGAAATAGGAGCGACGTAAATTGAACAAATGTGATAGAATTTCCGTGAATTCTTATATAAACCTTAATGTAAAATGATCCAATCGGGTCTCTGTTCGCCCTACCATAGAAGTCTAATAGTGCATTTCACTCGCCATTTCATGCGCTTTGAGGTGCCGCTTAGCCCAATACGCTATCTGAAATAGGAGCGACGTAAGTTGAACAAATGTGATAGAATTTCGCTGAATTCTTTCATTAACATTAATGTAAAATGATCTAATCGAGTCTCTGTTTGCCCTACCATAGAATTTTAATAGTGCATTCTACTCGCCATTCCACCCGCTTTAAGATGCCGCCTAGCCCAGTACGCTATCTGAAATAGGAGCGACGTAAATTGAACAACTGTGATAGAATTTTGCTGAATTCTTAAATTAACCATAATATAAAATGATCTAATCGCGTCTCTGTTTGCCCTACCCTAGAAGTTTAATAGTGCATTTTGTTCGCCATTTCATGCGATTTGAGATGCCGCTAAACCCAATAAGCTGTCTGAAATAGGAGCGACGTAAATTGAACAAATGTGATAGAATTTCGCTGAATTCTTATATTAACCAAAATATAAAATGATCTAATCGGGTCTCTGTTTGCCCTACCCTAGAAGTTTAATCGTGCATTTTACACGCCATTTCATGCGCTTTGAGATGCCGCTTAGCCCAATACGCTATCTGAAATAGGAGCGACGTAAATTGAACAAATGTGATAGAATTTCGCTGAATTCTTAAATTAACCATGATATAAAATGATCTAATCGGGTCCCTGTTTGCCCTACCCTAGAAGTTTAATAGTGCATTTCACTCGTCATTTCATGCGCTTTGAGATGCCGCTTAGCCCAATACGCTATCTGAAATAAGAGCGACGTAAATTGAACAAATGTGATAGAATTTCGCTGAATTCTTATATTAACCAAAATATAAAATGATCTAATCGGGTCTCTGTTTGCCCTACCCTAGAAGTTTAATCGTGCATTTTACACGCCATTTCATGCGCTTTGAGATGCCGCTTAGCCCAATACGCTATCTGAAATAGGAGCGACGTAAATTGAACAAATGTGATAGAATTTCGCTGAATTCTTAAATTAACCATGATATAAAATGATCTAATCGGGTCTCTGTTTGCCCTACCCTAGAAGTTTAATAGTGCATTTTGCTCGCCATTTCATGCGCTTTGAGATGCCGCTAAGCCCAATACGCTATCTGCAATAGGAGCGACGTAAATTGAACAAATGTGATAGAATTTCCGTGAATTCTTATATTAACCTTAATGTAAAATGATCCAATCGGGTCTCTGTTCGCCCTACCATAGAAGTCTAATAGTGCATTTCACTCGCCATTTCATGAGCTTTGAGATGCCGCTTAGCCCAATACGCTATCTGAAATAGGAGCGACGTAAGTTGAACAAATGTGATAGAATTACGCTGAATTCTTTTATTAACCATAATGTAAAATGATCTGCTCGGGTCTCTGTTCGCCCTAGCCTAGAAGTTTAATAGTGCATTTTATTCGCCATTTCATGCGCTTTGAGATGCCGCTTAGCCCAATACGCTATCTGAAATAGGAGCGACGTAAATTGAACAAATGTGATAGAATTTCGCTGAATTCTTATATTAACCAAAATATAAAATGATCTAATCAGGTCTCTGATAGCCCTACCATAGAAGTTTAATAGTGCATTTTACCCGCCATTCCACGCGCTTTAAGATGCCGCTTAGCCCAATACGCTATCTGAAATAGGAGCGACGTAAATAGAACAATTGTGATAGAATTTCGCTGAATTCTTATATTAACCAAAATATAAAATGATCTAATCGGGTCTCTGATTGCCCTATCGTAGAAGTTTAATAGTGCATTTTACTCGCCAATCCACGCGCTTTAAGATTCCGCGTAGCCCAGTACGCTATCTGGAATAGGAGCGACGTAAATTGAACAAATGTGATAGATTTTGGCTGAATTCTTAAATTAACCATAATATAAAATGATCTAATCGGGTCTCTGTTTGCCCTACCCTAGAAGTTTAATAGTGCATTTTACTCGCCATTTCATGCGCTTTGAGATCCGGCTTAGCCCAATACGCTATCTGAAATAGGAGCGACGTAAATTGAACAAATGTGATAGAATTTCCCTGAAACCTTATATTAATCAAAATATAAAATGATCTAATCGGGTCTCTGATTGCCCTATCATAGAAGATTAGTAGTGCATTTTACTCGCCATTCCACGCGCTTTAAGTTTCCGCCTAGCCCAGTACGCTATCTGAAATAGGAGCGACGTAAGTTGAACAAATGTGATAGAATTTTGCTGAATTCTTAAATTAACCATAATATAAAATGATCTAATCGGGTCTCTGTTTGCCCTACCCCAGAAGTTTAACAGTTCATTTTACTCGCCATTTCATGTGCTTTGAGATGCCGCTTAGCCCAATACGCTATCTGGAATAGGAGCGACGTAAATTGAACAAATGTGATAGAATTTCCGTGAATTCTTATATTAACCTTAATGTAAAATGATCCAATCGGGTCTCTGTTCGCCCTACCATAGAAGTGTAATAGTGCATTTCACTCGCCATTTCATGCGCTTTGAGATGCCGCTTCGCCCAATACGCTATCTGAAATAGGAGCGACGTAAGTTGAACAAATGTGATAGAATTACGCTGAATTCTTTTATTAACCATAATGTAAAATGATCTGCTCGGGTCTCTGTTCGCCCTAGCCTAGAAGTTTAATAGTGCATTTTATTCGCCATTTCATGCGCTTTGAGATGCCGCTTAGCCCAATACGCTATCTGAAATTGGAGCGACGTAAATTGAACAAATGTGATAGAATTTCGCTGAATTCTTAAATTAACCATAATATAAAATGATCCAATCGGGTCTCTGTTCGCCCTACCATAGAAGTCTAATAGTGCATTTCACTCGCCATTTCATGCGCTTTGAGATGCCGCTTATCCCAATACGCTATCTGAAATAGGAGCGACGTAAATTGAACAAATGTGATAGAATTTCCCTGAAATCTTATATTAAACAAAATATAAAATGATCTAATCGGGTCTCTGATTGCTCTATCATAGAAGTTTAGCAGTGCATTTTACTCGCCCTTCCACGCGCTTTAAGATGCCGCATAGGTCAGTAGGCTATCTGAAATAGGAGCGACGTAAGATGAACAAATGAGATAGAATTACGCTGAATTCTTATATTAACCGTAATATAAAATGAACTAATCGGGTCTCGGTTTGCCTTATCCTAGAAGTTTAATAGCGCATTTTACGCGCCATTTCATGCGCTTTGAGAGGCCGCTTAGCCCAATGCGCTATCTGAAATAGGAGCGACGTAAATTGAACAAATGTGATAGAATTTCCGTGAATTCTTATATAAACCTTAATGTAAAATGATCCAATCGGGTCTCTGTTCGCCCTACCATAGAAGTCTAATAGTGCATTTCACTCGCCATTTCATGCGCTTTGAGGTGCCGCTTAGCCCAATACGCTATCTGAAATAGGAGCGACGTAAGTTGAACAAATGTGATAGAATTTCGCTGAATTCTTTCATTAACATTAATGTAAAATGATCTAATCGAGTCTCTGTTTGCCCTACCATAGAATTTTAATAGTGCATTCTACTCGCCATTCCACCCGCTTTAAGATGCCGCCTAGCCCAGTACGCTATCTGAAATAGGAGCGACGTAAATTGAACAACTGTGATAGAATTTTGCTGAATTCTTAAATTAACCATAATATAAAATGATCTAATCGGGTCTCTGTTTGCCCTACCCTAGAAGTTTAATAGTGCATTTTGTTCGCCATTTCATGCGATTTGAGATGCCGCTATACCCAATACGCTATCTGAAATAAGAGCGACGTAAATTGAACAAATGTGATAGAATTTCGCTGAATTCTTATATTAACCAAAATATAAAATGATCTAATCGGGTCTCTGTTTGCCCTACCCTAGAAGTTTAATCGTGCATTTTACACGCCATTTCATGCGCTTTGAGATGCCGCTTAGCCCAATACGCTATCTGAAATAGGAGCGACGTAAATTGAACAAATGTGATAGAATTTCGCTGAATTCTTAAATTAACCATGATATAAAATGATCTAATCGGGTCTCTGTTTGCCCTACCCTAGAAGTTTAATAGTGCATTTTGCTCGCCATTTCATGCGCTTTGAGATGCCGCTAAGCCCAATACGCTATCTGCAATAGGAGCGACGTAAATTGAACAAATGTGATAGAATTTCCGTGAATTCTTATATTAACCTTAATGTAAAATGATCCAATCGGGTCTCTGTTCGCCCTACCATAGAAGTCTAATAGTGCATTTCACTCGCCATTTCATGAGCTTTGAGATGCCGCTTAGCCCAATACGCTATCTGAAATAGGAGCGACGTAAGTTGAACAAATGTGATAGAATTACGCTGAATTCTTTTATTAACCATAATGTAAAATGATCTGCTCGGGTCTCTGTTCGCCCAAGCCTAGAAGTTTAATAGTGCATTTTATTCGCCATTTCATGCGCTTTGAGATGCCGCTTAGCCCAATACGCTATCTGAAATAGGAGCGACGTAAATTGAACAAATGTGATAGAATTTCCCTGAATACTTATATTAACCTTAATGTAAAATGATCTAATCGCGTCTCTGTTCGCCCTACCCTAGAAGTTTAATAGTGCATTTCACTCGCAATTTCATGCGCTTTGAGATGGCGCTTTGACCAATACGCTATCTGAAATAGGAGCGACGTAAATTGAACAAATGTGATAGAATTTCCTTGAATTCTTATATTAACCTTAATGTAAAATGATCTAATCGGGCCTTTGTTCGCCCTACCCTAGAAGTTTAGCAGTGCATTTCACTCGCAATTTCATGCGCTTTAAGATGCCGCCTAGCCCAGTACGCTATCTGAAATAGGAGCGACGTAAGTTGAACAAATGTGATAGAGTTTCGCTGAATTCTTAAATTAACCATAATATAAAATGATCTTATCCGGTCTCTGTTTGCCCTACCCTAGAAGTTTAATAGTGCATTTCACTCGTCATTTCATGCGCTTTGAGATGCCGCTTAGCCCAATACGCTATCTGAAATAGCAGCGACGTAAGTTGAACAAATGTGATAGAATTTCGCTGAATTCTTATATTAACCAAAATATAAAATGATCTAATCAGGTCTCTGATAGCCCTACCATAGAAGTTTAATAGTGCATTTTACCCGCCATTCCACGCGCTTTAAGATGCCGCCTAGCCCAGTACGTTATCTGAAATAGGAGCGACGTACGTTGAACAAATGTGATAGAATTACGCCGAATTCTTATATTAACCGTAATGTAAAATGAACGAAACGGGTCTCTGTTTGCCTTATCCTAGAAGTTTAATAGTGCATTTTACTCGCCATTTCATGCGCATTGAGATGCCGCTTAGCCCAATACGCTATCTGAAATATCAGCGACGTAAATTGAACAAATGTGATAGAATTTTTCTGAATTCTTAAATAAACCATAATATGAAATGATCTAATCGGGTCTCTGTTTGCCCTACCCTAGAAGTTTAATAGTGCATTTTACTCGCCATTTCATGCGCTTTGAGATGCTGCATAGCCCAATACGCTATCTGAAATAGGAGCGACGTAAATTGAACAAATGTGATAGAATTTCGCTGAATTCTTATATTAACCAAAATATAAAATGATCTAATCAGGTCTCTGATAGCCCTACCATAGAAGTTTAATAGTGCATTTTACCCGCCATTCCACGCGCTTTAAGATGCCGCTTAGCCCAATACGCTATCTGAAATAGGAGCGACGTAAATAGAACAATTGTGATAGAATTTCGCTGAATTCTTATATTAACCAAAATATAAAATGATCTAATCGGGTCTCTGATTGCCCTATCGTAGAAGTTTAATAGTGCATTTTACTCGCCAATCCACGCGCTTTAAGATGCCGCATAGGTCAGTAGGCTATCTGAAATAGGAGCGACGTAAGATGAACAAATGAGATAGAATTACGCTGAATTCTTATATTAACCGTAATATAAAATGAACTAATCGGGTCTCTGTTTGCCTTATCCTAGAAGTTTAATAGCGCATTTTACGCGCCATTTCATGCGCTTTGAGAGGCCGCTTAGCCCAATGCACTATCTGAAATAGGAGCGACGTAAATTGAACAAATGTGATAGAATTTCGCTGAATTCTTTCATTAACATTAATGTAAAATGATCTAATCGAGTCTCTGTTTGCCCTACCATAGAATTTTAATTGTGCATTCTACTCGCCATTCCACCCGCTTTAAGATGCCGCCTAGCCCAGTACGCTATCAGAAATAGGAGCGACGTAAATTGAACAACTGTGATAGAATTTTGCTGAATTCTTAAATTAACCATAATATAAAATGATCTAATCGGGTCTCTGTTTGCCCTACCCCAGAAGTTTAATAGTGCATTTTGTTCGCCATTTCATGCGATTTGAGATGCCGCTAAACCCAATAAGCTGTCTGAAATAGGAGCGACGTAAATTGAACAAATGTGATAGAATTTCGCTGAATTCTTATATTAACCAAAATATAAAATGATCTAATCGGGTCTCTGTTTGCCCTACCCTAGAAGTTTAATCGTGCATTTTACACGCCATTTCATGCGCTTTGAGATGCCGCTTAGCCCAATACGCTATCTGAAATAGGAGCGACGTAAATTGAACAAATGTGATAGAATTTCGCTGAATTCTTAAATTAACCATGATATAAAATGATCTAATCGGGTCCCTGCTTGCCCTACCCTAGAAGTTTAATAGTGCATTTCACTCGTCATTTCATGCGCTTTGAGATGCCGCTTAGCCCAATACGCTATCTGAAATAGGAGCGACGTAAATTGAACAAATGTGATAGAATTTCGCTGAATTCTTATATTAACCAAAATATAAAATGATCTAATCGGGTCTCTGTTTGCCCTACCCTAGAAGTTTAATCGTGCATTTTACACGCCATTTCATGCGCTTTGAGATGCCGCTTAGCCCAATACGCTATCTGAAATAGGAGCGACGTAAATTGAACAAATGTGATACTATTTCCCTGAAATCTTATATTAAACAAAATATAAAATGATCTAATCGGGTCTCTGATTGCCCTATCATAGAAGTTTAGTAGTGCATTTTACTCGCCATTCCACGCGCTTTAAGTTGCCGCCTAGCCCAGTACGCTGTCTGAAATAGGAGCGACGTAAGTTGAACAAATGTGATAGAATTTTGCTTAATTCTTAAATTAACCATAATATAAAATGATCTAATCGGGTCTCTGTTTGCCCTACCCTAGAAGTTTAATAGTGCATTTTACTCGCCATTTCTCGCGCTTCGAGTTGCCGCTTAGCCGAATACGCTATCTGAAATATCAGCGACGTAAATTGAACAAATGTGAGAGAATTTCGCTGAATTCTTAAATTAACCATAATATAAAATGATCTTATCGGGTCCGTGTTTGCCCTACCCTAGAAGTTTAATAGTGCATTTTACTCGACATTTCTTGCGCTTTGAGATGCCGCTTAGTCCAATACGCTATCTGAAATATCAGCGACGTAAATTGAACAAATGTGAGAGAATTTCGCTGAATTCTTATATTAACCAAAATATAAAATGATCTAGTCGGGTCTCTGATTACCCTATCATAGAAGTTTAGTAGTGCATTTTACTCGCCCTTCCACGCGCTCTAAGTTGCCGCCTAGCCCAGTACGCTATCTGAAATAGGAGCTACGTAAGTTGAACAAATGTGACAGAATTACGCTGAATTCTTATATTAACCGTAATATAAAATGATCTAATCGGGTCTCTGTTTGCCTTATCCTAGAAGTTTAATAGTGCATTTTCTCGCCATTTCACGCGCTTTGAGATGCCGCTTAGCCCAATACGCTATCAGAAATAGGAGCGACGTAAATTGAACGAATGTGATAGAATTTCGCTGAATTCTTATATTAACCAAAATATAAAATGATCTAATCGGGTCTCCGATAGCCCTATCATAGAAGTTTAAGAGTGCATTTTACTCGCCATTCCACGCGCTTTAAGATGCCGCCAAGCACGGTATGCTACCTGAAATAGGAGCGACGTAAGTTGAACAAATGTGATAGAATTACGCTGAATCCTTATATTAACCGTAATATAAAATGATCTAATCGGTTCTCTGTTTGCCTTACCCTAGAAGTTTAATAGTGCATTTTACTCGCCATTTCATGCGCTTTGAGATGCCGCTTAGCCCAATACGCTATCTGCAATAGGAGCGACGTAAATTGAACAAATGTGATAGAATTTCGCTGAATTCTTAAATTAACCATAATATAAAATGATCGAATCGGGTCTCTGTTTGCCCTACCCTAGAAGTTTAATAGTGCATTTTACTCGCCATTTCATGCGCTTTGAGATGCCGCTTAGCCCAATACGCTATCTGCAATAGGAGCGACGTAAATTGAACAAATGTGATAGAATTTCGCTGAATTCTTAAATTAACCATAATATAAAATGATCTAATCGGGTCTCTGTTTGCCCTACCCTAGAAGTTTAATAGTGCATTTTACTTGCCATTTCTTGCGCTTTGAGATGCCGCTTAGCCCAATACGCTATCTGAAATACCAGCGACGTAAATTGAACAAATGTGAGAGAATCTCGCTGAATTCTTATATTAACCTTAATGTAAAATAATCTAATCGGGTCTCTGTTCGCCCTACCCTAGAAGATTAATAGTGCATTTCACTCGTCATTTCATGCGCTTTGAGATGCCGCTTAGCCCAATACGCTATCTGCAATAGGAGCGACGTAAATTGAACAAATGTGATAGAATTTCGCTGAATTCTTAAATTAACCATAATATAAAATGATCTAATCGGGTCTCTGTTTGCCCTACCCGAGAAGTTTAATAGTGCATTTTACTTGCCATTTCTTGCGCTTTGAGATGCCGCTTAGCCCAATACGCTATCTGAAATACCAGCGACGTAAATTGAACAAATGTGAGAGAATCTCGCTGAATTCTTATATTAACCTTAATGTAAAATAATCTAATCGGGTCTCTGTTCGCCCTACCCTTGAAGATTAATAGTGCATTTCACTCGTCATTTCATGCGCTTTGAGATGCCGCTGAGCCCAATAAGCTATCTGAAATAGGAGCCACGTAAATTGAACGAATGTGATAGAATTTTTCTGAATACTTAAATAAACCATAATATGAAATGATCTAATCGGGTCTCTGTTTGCCTTACCCTAGAAGTTTAACAGTGCATTTTACTCGCTATTTCATGCGCTTTGAGATGCCGCTTAGCCCAATACGCTATCTGAAATAGGAGCGACGTAAATTGAACAAATGTGATAGAATTTCCCTGAATACTTATATTAACCTTAATGTAAAATGATCTAATCGGGTCTCTGTTCGCCCTACCCTAGAAGTTTAATAGTGCATTTCACTCGACATTTCATGCGCTTTGAGATGCCGCTTAGCCCAATATGCTATCTGAAATAGGAGCGACGTAAATTGAACAAATGTGATAGAATTTTGCCGAATTCTTAAATTAACCATAATATAAAATGATGTAATCGGCTCTCTGTTCGCACTACCCAAGAAGTTTAATAGTGCATTTCACTCGTCATTTCATGCGCTTTGCGATGCCGCTTAGCCCAATATGCTATCTGAAAAAGGAGCGACGTAAATTGAACAAATGTGATAGAATTTTGCTGAATTCTTAAATTAACCATAATATAAAATGATCTAATCGGGTCTCTGTTCGCCCTACCCTAGAAGATTACTAGTGCATTTCACACGTCATTTCATGCGCTTTGAGATGCCGCTTAGCTCAATAAGCTACCTGAAATAGGAGCGACGTAAATTGGACAAATGTGATAGAATTCTTCTGAATTCTTAAATAAACCATAATATGAAATGATCTAATCGGGTCTCCGTTTGCCCTACCCTAGAAGTTTAACAGTGCATTTTACTGGCCATTTCATGCGCATTGAGATGCCGCTTAGCCCAATACGCTATCTGAAATAGGAGCGATGTAAATTGAACAAATGGGATAGAATTTCGCTGAATTCTTAAATTAACCATAATATAAAATGATCTAAACGGGACTCTGATTGCCCTATCATAGAAGTTTAGTAGTGCATTTTACTCGCCATTTCATGCGCTTTGAGATGCGCCTAGCCCGGTACGCTATCTGAAATAGGAGCGACGTAAGTTGAACAAATGTAATAGAATTACGCTGCATTCTTATATTAACCTTAATGTAAAATGTTCTAATCGGGTCTCTGTTTGCCCTACCCAAGAAGATTAATAGTGCATTTCACTCGTCATTTCATGCGCTTTGAGATGCCGCTTAGCCCAGTACGCTATCTGAAATAGGAGCGATGTAAATTGAACAAATGTGATAGAATTTCGCTGAATTCTTATATTAACCAAAATATAAAATGATCTAATCGGGTCTCTGATTGCCCTATCATAGAAGTTTAATAGTGCATTTTACTCGCCATTTCATGCGCTTTGAGATGCCGCTTAGCCCAATACGCTATCTGCAATAGGAGCGACGTAAATTGAACAAATGTGATAGAATTTCGCTGAATTCTTAAATTAACCATAATATAAAATGATCTAATCGGGTCTCTGTTTGCCCTACCCGAGAAGTTTAATAGTGCATTTTACTTGCCATTTCTTGCGCTTTGAGATGCCGCTTAGCCCAATACGCTATCTGAAATACCAGCGACGTAAATTGAACAAATGTGAGAGAATCTCGCTGAATTCTTATATTAACCTTAATGTAAAATAATCTAATCGGGTCTCTGTTCGCCCTACCCTTGAAGATTAATAGTGCATTTCACTCGTCATTTCATGCGCTTTGAGATGCCGCTGAGCCCAATAAGCTATCTGAAATAGGAGCCACGTAAATTGAACGAATGTGATAGAATTTTTCTGAATACTTAAATAAACCATAATATGAAATGATCTAATCGGGTCTCTGTTTGCCTTACCCTAGAAGTTTAATAGTGCATTTCACTCGACATTTCATGCGCTTTGAGATGCCGCTTAGCCCAATATGCTATCTGAAATAGGAGCGACGTAAATTGAACAAATGTGATAGAATTTTGCCGAATTCTTAAATTAACCATAATATAAAATGATGTAATCGGCTCTCTGTTCGCACTACCCAAGAAGTTTAATAGTGCATTTCACTCGTCATTTCATGCGCTTTGCGATGCCGCTTAGCCCAATATGCTATCTGAAAAAGGAGCGACGTAAATTGAACAAATGTGATAGAATTTCGCTGAATTCTTATATTCACCAAAATATAAAATGATCTAATCGGGTCTCTGATTGCCCTATCATAGTAGATTAATAGTGCAGTTTACTCTCCACTCCACGCGCTTTAAGATGCCGCCTAGCCCAGTACGCTATCTGAAATAGGAGCGACGTAAATTGAACAAATGTGATAGAATTTTGCTGAATTCTTAAATTAACCATAATATAAAATGATCTAATCGGGTCTCTGTTCGCCCTACCCTAGAAGTTTAATCGTGCATTTCACTCGCCATTTCATGCGCTTTGAGATGCCGCTTAGCCCAATACGCTATCTGAAATAGGAGCGACGTAAATTGAACAAATGTGAGAGAATCTCGCTGAATTCTTATATTAACCTTAATGTAAAATGATCTAATCGGGTCTCTGTTCGCCCTACCCTAGAAGATTACTAGTGCATTTCACACGTCATTTCATGCGCTTTGAGATGCCGCTTAGCTCAATAAGCTACCTGAAATAGGCGCGACGTAAATTGGACAAATGTGATAGAATTTTTCTGAATTCTTAAATAAACCATAATATGAAATGATCTAATCGGGTCTCTGTTTGCCCTACCCTAGAAGTTTAACAGTGCATTTTACTGGCCATTTCATGCGCATTGAGATGCCGCTTAGCCCAATACGCTATCTGAAATAGGAGCGATGTAAATTGAACAAATGTGATAGAATTTCGCTGAATTCTTAAATTAACCATAATATAAAATGATCTAAACGGGACTCTGATTGCCCTATCATAGAAGTATAGTAGTGCATTTTACTCGCCATTTCATGCGCTTTGAGATGCGCCTAGCCCGGTACGCTATCTGAAATAGGAGCGACGTAAGTTGAACAAATGTGATAGAATTACGCTGCATTCTTATATTAACCTTAATGTAAAATGTTCTAATCGGGTCTCTGTTTGCCCTACCCAAGAAGATTAATAGTGCATTTCACTCGTCATTTCATGCGCTTTGAGATGCCGCTTAGCCCAGTACGCTATCTGAAATAGGAGCGATGTAAATTGAACAAATGTGATAGAATTTCGCTGAATTCTTATATTCACCAAAATATAAAATGATCTAATCGGGTCTCTGATTGCCCTATCATAGTAGATTAATAGTGCAGTTTACTCTCCACTCCACGCGCTTTAAGATGCCGCCTAGCCCAGTACGCTATCTGAAATAGGAGCGACGTAAATTGAACAAATGTGATAGAATTTTGCTGAATTCTTAAATTAACCATAATATAAAATGATCTAATCGGGTCTCTGTTCGCCCTACCCTAGAAGTTTAATCGTGCATTTCACTCGCCATTTCATGCGCTTTGAGATGCCGCTTAGCCCAATACGCTATCTGAAATAGGAGCGACGTAAATTGAACAAATGTGAGAGAATCTCGCTGAATTCTTATATTAACCTTAATGTAAAATGATCTAATCGGGTCTCTGTTCGCCCTACCCTAGAAGATTACTAGTGCATTTCACACGTCATTTCATGCGCTTTGAGATGCCGCTTAGCTCAATAAGCTACCTGAAATAGGAGCGACGTAAATTGGACAAATGTGATAGAATTCTTCTGAATTCTTAAATAAACCATAATATGAAATGATCTAATCGGGTCTCCGTTTGCCCTACCCTAGAAGTTTAACAGTGCATTTTACTGGCCATTTCATGCGCATTGAGATGCCGCTTAGCCCAATACGCTATCTGAAATAGGAGCGATGTAAATTGAACAAATGGGATAGAATTTCGCTGAATTCTTAAATTAACCATAATATAAAATGATCTAAACGGGACTCTGATTGCCCTATCATAGAAGTTTAGTAGTGCATTTTACTCGCCATTTCATGCGCTTTGAGATGCGCCTAGCCCGGTACGCTATCTGAAATAGGAGCGACGTAAGTTGAACAAATGTGATAGAATTACGCTGCATTCTTATATTAACCTTAATGTAAAATGTTCTAATCGGGTCTCTGTTTGCCCTACCCAAGAAGATTAATAGTGCATTTCACTCGTCATTTCATGCGCTTTGAGATGCCGCTTAGCCCAGTACGCTATCTGAAATAGGAGCGATGTAAATTGAACAAATGTGATAGAATTTCGCTGAATTCTTATATTAACCTTAATGTAAAATGATCTAATCAGGTCTTTGTTCGCCCTACCCAAGAAGTTTAATAGTGCATTTCACTCGTCAATTCATGCGCTCTGCGGTGCCGCTTAGCCCAATAAGCTATCTGAAATAGGAGCGACGTAAATTAAACAAATGTGATAGAATTTCGCTGAATTCTTATATTAACCAAAATATAAAATGATCTAATCGGGTCTCTGATTGCCCTATCATAGAAGTTTAATAGTGCATTTTACTCACCATTCCACGCGCTTTAAGTTGCCGCCTAGCCCAGTACGCTATCTGAAATAGGAGCTACGTAAGTTGAACAAATGTGATAGAATTTTGCTGAATTCTTAAATTAACCATAATATAAAATGATATAATCGGGTCTCTGTTTGCACTACCCAAGAACTTTAATAGTGCATTTCTCTCGTAATTTCATGCGCTTTGAGATGCCGCTTAGCCCAATACGCTATCTGAAATAGGAGCGACGTAAATTGAACAAATGTGATAGAATTTCCATGAAATCTTATATTAAACAAAATATAAAATGATCTAAACGGGACTCTGATTGCCCTATCATAGAAGTTTAGTAGTGCATTTTACTCGCCCTTCCACGCGCTTTAAGATGCCGCCTAGCCCAGTACACTATCTGAAATAGGAGCGACGTATGTTGAACAAATGTGATATAAATACGCTGAATTCTTATATTAACCGTAATAGTAAATGATCTAATCGGGTCTCGATTTGCCTTACCCTAGAAGTTTAATAGTGCATTTCACACGCCATTTCATGCACTTTGAGATGCCGCTTAGCCCAATACGCTATCTGAAATAGGAGCGACGTAAATTGAACAAATGTGATAGAATTTCCCTGAATACTTATATTAACCTTAATGTAAAATGATCTAATCGGGTCTCTGTTCGCCCTACCCAAGAAGTTTAATAGTGCATTTCACTCGTCATTTCATGCGCTTTGCGATGCCGCTGAGCCCAATAAGCTATCTGAAATAGGAGCGACGTAAATTGAACAAATGTGATAGAATTTCGCTGAATTCTTATATTCACCAACATATAAAATGATCTAATCGGGTCTCTGATTGCCCTATCATAGAAGATTAATAGTGCAGTTTACTCTCCACTCCACGCGCTTTAAGATGCCGCCTAGCCCAGTACGCTATCTGAAATAGGAGCGACGTAAATTGAACAAATGTGATAGAATTTTGCTGAATTCTTAAATTAACCATAATATAAATTGATCTAATCGGGTCTCTGTTCGCCCTACCCTAGAAGTTTAATAGTGCATTTCACTCGCCATTTCATGCGCTTTGAGATGCCGCTTAGCCCAATACGCTATCTGAAATAGGAGCGACGTAAATAGAACAATTGTGATAGAATTTCGCTGAATTCTTATATTAACCAAAATATAAAATGATCTAATCGGCTCTCTGATTGCCGTATCATAGAAGTTTAGTAGTGCATTTTACTCGCCATTCTTCGCGTTTTAAGATGCCGCCTAGCCCAGTACGCTATCTGAAATAGGAGCCACGTAAGTTGAACAAATGTTATAGAATTACGCTGAATTCTTATATTAACCGTAATATAAAATGATGTAATCGGCTCTCTGTTCGCCTTACCCAAGGAGTTTAATAGTGCATTTCACTCGTCATTTCATGCGCTTTGCGATGCCGCTTAGCCCAATATGCTATCTGAAATAGGAGCGACGTAAGTTGAACAAATGTGATAGAATTACGCTGAATTCTTATATTAACCTTAACGTAAAATGTTCTAATCGGGTCTCTGTTCGCCCTACCCTAGAAGATTAATAGTGCATTTCACTCGTCATTTCATGCGCTTTGAGATGCCGCTTAGCCCAATACGCTATCTGCAATCGGATCGACGTAAATTGAACAAATGTGATAGAATTTCGCTGAATTCTTAAATTAACCATAATATAAAATGATCTAAACTGGTCTCTGTTTGCCCTACCCTAGAAGTTTAATAGTGCATTTTACTCGCCATTTCTTGCGCTTTGAGATGCCGCTTAGCACAAGTCGCTATCTGAAATAGGAGCGATGTAAATTGAACAAATGTGATAGAATTTCGCTGAATTCTTATATTAACCTTAATGTAAAATGATCTAATCAGGTCTTTGTTCGCCCTACCCAAGAAGTTTAATAGTGCATTTCACTCGTCAATTCATGCGCTCTGCGGTGCCGCTTAGCCCAATAAGCTATCTGAAATAGGAGCGACGTAAATTAAACAAATGTGATAGAATTTCGCTGAATTCTTATATTAACCAAAATATAAAATGATCTAATCGGGTCTCTGATTGCCCTATCATAGAAGTTTAATAGTGCATTTTACTCGCCATTCCGCGCGCTTTAAGTTGCCGCCTAGCCCAGTATGCTATCTGAAATAGGAACGACGTAAATTGAACAAATGTGATAGAATTTTGCTGAATCCTTAAATTAACCATAATATAAAATGATCTAATCGGGTCTCTGATTGCCCTACCCTAGAAGTTTAATAGCGCATTTTACTCAGCATTTCATGCGCTTTGAGATGCCGCTTATCCCAATACGCTATCTGAAATAGGAGCGACGTAAATTGAACAAATGTGAGAGAATCTCGCTGAATTCTTATATTAACCTTAATGTAAAATGATCTAATCGGGTCTCTGTTCGCCCTACCCTAGAAGATTACTAGTGCATTTCACACGTCATTTCATGCGCTTTGAGATGCCGCTTAGCTCAATAAGCTACCTGAAATAGGAGCGACGTAAATTGGACAAATGTGATAGAATTCTTCTGAATTCTTAAATAAACCATAATATGAAATGATCTAATCGGGTCTCCGTTTGCCCTACCCTAGAAGTTTAACAGTGCATTTTACTGGCCATTTCATGCGCATTGAGATGCCGCTTAGCCCAATACGCTATCTGAAATAGGAGCGATGTAAATTGAACAAATGGGATAGAATTTCGCTGAATTCTTAAATTAACCATAATATAAAATGATCTAAACGGGACTCTGATTGCCCTATCATAGAAGTTTAGTAGTGCATTTTACTCGCCATTTCATGCGCTTTGAGATGCGCCTAGCCCGGTACGCTATCTGAAATAGGAGCGACGTAAGTTGAACAAATGTGATAGAATTACGCTGCATTCTTATATTAACCTTAATGTAAAATGTTCTAATCGGGTCTCTGTTTGCCCTACCCAAGAAGATTAATAGTGCATTTCACTCGTCATTTCATGCGCTTTGAGATGCCGCTTAGCCCAGTACGCTATCTGAAATAGGAGCGATGTAAATTGAACAAATGTGATAGAATTTCGCTGAATTCTTATATTAACCAAAATATAAAATGATCTAATCGGGTCTCTGTTCGCCCTACCCTAGAAGTTTAATCGTGCATTTCACTCGCCATTTCTTGCGTTTTGAGATGCCGCTTAGCCCAATACTCTATCTGAAATATCAGCGACGTAAATTGAACAAATGTGATAGAATTTCCCTGAAATCTTATATTAAACAAAATATAAAATGATCTAAACGGGACTCTGATTGCCCTATCATAGAAGTTTAGTAGTGCATTTTACTCGCCCTTCCACGCGCTTTAAGATGCCGCCTGGCCCAGTACACTATCTGAAATAGGAGCGGCGTATGTTGAACAAATGTGATAGATTTACGCTGAATTCTTAAATAAACCATAATATGAAATGATCTAATCGGGTCTCTGTTTGCCTTACCCTAGAAGTTTAACAGTGCATTTTACTGGCCATTTCATGCGCTTTGAGATGCCGCTTAGCCCAGTACGCTATCTGAAATAGGAGCGACGTAAATTGAACAAATGTGATAGAATCTTGCTGAATTCTTAAATTAACCATAATATGAAATGACCTAATCGGGTCTCTGTTTGCCCTACCCTAGAAGTTTAATAGTGCATTTTACTCGCCATTTCTTGCGCTTTGAGATGCCGCTTAGCCCAATACGCTATCTGAAATATCAGCGACGTAAATTGAACAAATGTGAGAGAATTTCGCTGAATTCTTAAATTAACCATAATATAAAATGATCTAATGTGGTCTCTGTTTGCCCTACCCTAGAAGTTTAATAGTGCATTTTACTCGCCATTTCTTGCGCTTTGAGATGCCGCTTAGCACAAGTCGCTATCTGAAATAGGAGCGATGTAAATTGAACAAATGTGATAGAATTTCGCTGAATTCTTATATTAACCTTAATGTAAAATGATCTAATCAGGTCTTTGTTCGCCCTACCCAAGAAGTTTAATAGTGCATTTCACTCGTCATTTCATGCGCTTTGCGATGCCGCTGAGCCCAATAAGCTATCTGAAATAGGAGCGACGTAAATTGAACAAATGTGATAGAATTTCGCTGAATTCTTATATTCACCAACATATAAAATGATCTAATCGGGTCTCTGATTGCCCTATCATAGAAGATTAATAGTGCAGTTTACTCTCCACTCCACGCGCTTTAAGATGCCGCCTAGCCCAGTACGCTATCTGAAATAGGAGCGACGTAAATTGAACAAATGTGATAGAATTTTGCTGAATTCTTAAATTAACCATAATATAAATTGATCTAATCGGGTCTCTGTTCGCCCTACCCTAGAAGATTAATAGTGCATTTCACTCGTCATTTCATGCGCTTTGAGATGCCGCTTAGCCCAATACGCTATCTGCAATAGGATCGACGTAAATTGAACAAATGTGATAGAATTTCGCTGAATTCTTAAATTAACCATAATATAAAATGATCTAAACTGGTCTCTGTTTGCCCTACCCTAGAAGTTTAATAGTGCATTTTACTCGCCATTTCTTGCGCTTTGCGATACCGCTTAGCCCAATACGCTATCTGAAATAGGAGCAACGTAAATTGAACAAATGTGATAGAATTTCGCAGAATTCTTAAATTAACCATAATATAAAATGATCTAATGGGGTCTCTGTTTGCCCTACCCTAGAAGTTTAATAGTGCATTTTACTGGCCATTTCATGCGCTTTGAGATGCCGCTTAGCCCAGTACGCTATCTGAAATAGGAGCGACGTAAATTGAACAAATGTGATAGAATCTTGCTGAATTCTTAAATTAACCATAATATGAAATGACCTAATCGGGTCTCTGTTTGCCCTACCCTAGAAGTTTAATAGTGCATTTTACTCGCCATTTCTTGCGCTATGAGATGCCGCTTAGCCCAATACGCTATCTGAAATATCAGCGACGTAAATTGAACAAATGTGAGAGAATTTCGCTGAATTCTTAAATTAACCATAATATAAAATGATCTAATGTGGTCTCTGTTTGCCCTACCCTAGAAGTTTAATAGTGCATTTTACTCGCCATTTCTTGCGCTTTGAGATGCCGCTTAGCACAAGTCGCTATCTGAAATAGGAGCGATGTAAATTGAACAAATGTGATAGAATTTCGCTGAATTCTTATATTAACCTTAATGTAAAATGATCTAATCAGGTCTTTGTTCGCCCTACCCAAGAAGTTTAATAGTGCATTTCACTCGTCAATTCATGCGCTCTGCGGTGCCGCTTAGCCATATAAGCTATCTGAAATAGGAGCGACGTAAATTAAACAAATGTGATAGAATTTCGCTGAATTCTTATATTAACCAAAATATAAAATGATCTAATCGGGTCTCTGATTGCCCTATCATAGAAGTTTAATAGTGCATTTTACTCGCCATTCCGCGCGCTTTAAGTTGCCGCCTAGCCCAGTATGCTATCTGAAATAGGAACGACGTAAATTGAACAAATGTGATAGAATTTTGCTGAATCCTTAAATTAACCATAATATAAAATGATCTAATCGGGTCTCTGATTGCCCTACCCTAGAAGTTTAATAGCGCATTTTACTGAGCATTTCATGCGCTTTGAGATGCCGCTTATCCCAATACGCTATCTGAAATAGGAGCGACGTAAATTGAACAAATGTGATAGAATTTCCATGAAATCTTATATTAAACAAAATATAAAATGATCTAAACGGGACTCTGATTGCCCTATCATAGAAGTTTAGTAGTGCATTTTACTCGCCCTTCCACGCGCTTTAAGATGCCGCCTAGCCCAGTACACTATCTGAAATAGGAGCGACGTATGTTGAACAAATGTGATATAAATACGCTGAATTCTTATATTAACCGTAATATTAAATGATCTAATCGGGTCTCGATTTGCCTTACCCTAGAAGTTTAATAGTGCATTTCACACGCCATTTCATGCGCTTTGAGATGCCGCTTAGCCCAATACGCTATCTGAAATAGGAGCGACGTAAATTGAACAAATGTGATAGAATTTCCCTGAATACTTATATTAACCTTAATGTAAAATGATCTAATCGGGTCTCTGTTCGCCCTACCCAAGAAGTTTAATAGTGCATTTCACTCGTCATTTCATGCGCTTTGCGATGCCGCTGAGCCCAATAAGCTATCTGAAATAGGAGCGACGTAAATTGAACAAATGTGATAGAATTTCGCTGAATTCTTATATTCACCAACATATAAAATGATCTAATCGGGTCTCTGATTGCCCTATCATAGAAGTTTAATAGTGCATTTTACTCGCCATTCCGCGCGCTTTAAGTTGCCGCCTAGCCCAGTATGCTATCTGAAATAGGAACGACGTAAATTGAACAAATGTGATAGAATTTTGCTGAATCCTTAAATTAACCATAATATAAAATGATCTAATCGGGTCTCTGATTGCCCTACCCTAGAAGTTTAATAGCGCATTTTACTGAGCATTTCATGCGCTTTGAGATGCCGCTTATCCCAATACGCTATCTGAAATAGGAGCGACGTAAATTAAACAAATGTGATAGAATTTCGCTGAATTCTTATATTAACCAATATATAAAATGATCTAATCGGGTCTCTGATTGCCCTATCATAGAAGTTTAATAGTGCATTTTACTCACCATTCCACGCGCTTTAAGTTGCCGCCTAGCCCAGTACGCTATCTGAAATAGGAGCTACGTAAGTTGAACAAATGTGATAGAATTTTGCTGAATTCTTAAATTAACCATAATATAAAATGATATAATCGGGTCTCTGTTTGCACTACCCAAGAACTTTAATAGTGCATTTCTCTCGTAATTTCATGCTCTTTGAGATGCCGCTTAGCCCAATACGCTATCTGAAATAGGAGCGACGTAAATTGAACAAATGTGATAGAATTTCCATGAAATCTTATATTAAACAAAATATAAAATGATCTAAACGGGACTCTGATTGCCCTATCATAGAAGTTTAGTAGTGCATTTTACTCGCCCTTCCACGCGCTTTAAGATGCCGCCTAGCCCAGTACACTATCTGAAATTGGAGCGACGTATGTTGAACAAATGTGATATAAATACGCTGAATTCTTATATTAACCGTAATATTAAATGATCTAATCGGGTCTCGATTTGCCTTACCCTAGAAGTTTAATAGTGCATTTCACACGCCATTTCATGCGCTTTGAGATGCCGCTTAGCCCAATACGCTATCTGAAATAGGAGCGACGTAAATTGAACAAATGTGATAGAATTTCCCTGAATACTTATATTAACCTTAATGTAAAATGATCTAATCGGGTCTCTGTTCGCCCTACCCAAGAAGTTTAATAGTGCATTTCACTCGTCATTTCATGCGCTTTGCGATGCCGCTGAGCCCAATAAGCTATCTGAAATAGGAGCGACGTAAATTGAACAAATGTGATAGAATTTCGCTGAATTCTTATATTCACCAACATATAAAATGATCTAATCGGGTCTCTGATTGCCCTATCATAGAAGATTAATAGTGCAGTTTACTCTCCACTCCACGCGCTTTAAGATGCCGCCTAGCCCAGTACGCTATCTGAAATAGGAGCGACGTAAATTGAACAAATGTGATAGAATTTTGCTGAATTCTTAAATTAACCATAATATAAATTGATCTAATCGGGTCTCTGTTCGCCCTACCCTAGAAGTTTAATAGTGCATTTCACTCGCCATTTCATGCGCTTTGAGATGCCGCTTAGCCCAATACGCTATCTGAAATAGGAGCGACGTAAATAGAACAATTGTGATAGAATTTCGCTGAATTCTTATATTAACCAAAATATAAAATGATCTAATCGGCTCTCTGATTGCCGTATCATAGAAGTTTAGTAGTGCATTTTACTCGCCATTCTTCGCGTTTTAAGATGCCGCCTAGCCCAGTACGCTATCTGAAATAGGAGCGACGTAAGTTGAACAAATGTGATAGAATTACGCTGAATTCTTATATTAACCTTAACGTAAAATGTTCTAATCGGGTCTCTGTTCGCCCTACCCTAGAAGATTAATAGTGCATTTCACTCGTCATTTCATGCGCTTTGAGATGCCGCTTAGCCCAATACGCTATCTGCAATAGGATCGACGTAAATTGAACAAATGTGATAGAATTTCGCTGAATTCTTAAATTAACCATAATATAAAATGATCTAAACTGGTCTCTGTTTGCCCTACCCTAGAAGTTTAATAGTGCATTTTACTCGCCATTTCTTGCGCTTTGCGATACCGCTTAGCCCAATACGCTATCTGAAATAGGAGCAACGTAAATTGAACAAATGTGATAGAATTTCGCAGAATTCTTAAATTAACCATAATATAAAATGATCTAATCGGGTCTCTGTTTGCCCTACCCTAGAAGTTTAATAGTGCAGTTTACTCGCCATTTCTTGCGCTTTGAGATGCCTCTTAGCCCACTACGCTATCTGAAATAGGAGCGACGTAAATTGAACAAATGTGTCAGAGTTACGCTGAATTCTTATATTAACCTTAATGTAAAATGATCTAATCGGGTCTTTGTTCGCCCTACCCTAGAAGTTTAATAGTGCATTTCACTAGTCATTTCATGCGCTTAGAGATGCCGCTTAGCCCAATACGCTATCTGAAATAGGAGCGACGTAAATTGAACAAATGTGATAGAATTTCGCTGAATCCTTATATTAACCAAAATGTAAAATGATCTGATCGGGTCTCTGATTGCCCTATCATAGAAGTTTAATAGCGCATTTTACTCGCCATTCCACGCGCTTTAAGTTGCCGCCTAGCCCAGTACGCTATCTGAAATAGGAGCTACGTAAGTTGAACAAATGTCACAGAATTACGCTGAATTCTTATATTAACCGTAATATAAAATGATCTAATCGGGTCTCTGTTTGCCTTATCCTAGAAGTTTAATAGTGCATTTTACTCGCCATTTCTTGCGCTTTGAGATGACGCTTAACACAAGTGGCTATCTGAAATAGGAGCGATGTAAATTGAACAAATGTGATAGAATTTCGCTGAATTCTTATATTAACCTTAATGTAAAATGATCTAATCGGGTCTTTGTTCGCCCTACCCAAGAAGTTTAATAGTGCATTTCACTCGTCAATTCATGCGCTTTGCGATGCCGCTTAGCCCAATAAGCTATCTGAAATTGGAGCGACGTAAATTGAACATATGTGATAGATTTTCGCTGAATTCTTATATTAACCAAAATCTAAAATGATCTAATCGGGTCTCTGATTGCCCTGTCATAGAAGTTTAATAGTGCATTTTACTCGCCATTACACACGCTTTAAGATGCCGCTTAGCCCAGTACGCTATCTGAAATAGGAACGACGTAAATTGAACAAATGTGATAGAATTTCGCTGAATTCTTATATTAACCAAAATGTAAAATGATCTGATCGGGTCTCTGATTGCCCTATCATAGAAGTTTAATAGTGCATTTCACTCGTCATTCCACGCGCTTTAAGTTGCCGCCTAGCCCAGTATGCTATCTGAAATAGGAACGACGTAAATTGAACAAATCTGATAGAATTTTGCTGAATCCTTAAATTAACCATAATATAAAATGATCTAATCGGGTCTCTGATTGCCCTACCCTAGAAGTTTAATAGCGCATTTTACTCAGCATTTCATGCGCTTTGAGATGCCGCTTATCCTAATACGCTATCTGAAATAGGAGCGACGTAAATTAAACAAATGTGATAGAATTTCGCTGAATTCTTATATTAACCAAAATATAAAATGATCTAATCGGGTCTCTGATTGCCCTATCATAGAAGTTTAATAGTGCATTTTACTCGCCATTCCACGCGCTTTAAGTTGCCGCCTAGCCCAGTACGCTATCTGAAATAGGAGCTACGTAAGTTGAACAAATGTGATAGAATTTTGCTGAATTCTTAAATTAACCATAATATAAAATGATATAATCGGGTCTCTGTTTGCCCTACCCAAGAACTTTAATAGTGCATTTCTCTCGTAATTTCATGCGCTTTGAGATGCCGCTTAGCCCAATACGCTATCTGAAATAGGAGCGACGTAAATTGAACAAATGTGATAGAATTTCCATGAAATCTTATATTAAACAAAATATAAAATGATCTAAACGGGACTCTGATTGCCCTATCATAGAAGTTTAGTAGTGCATTTTACTCGCCCTTCCACGCGCTTTAAGATGCCGCCTAGCCCAGTACACTACCTGAAATAGGAGCGACGTATTATGTTGAACAAATGTGATATAAATACGCTGAATTCTTATATTAACCGTAATATTAAATGATCTAATCGGGTCTCTGTTTGCCCTACCCTAGAAGTTTAACAGTGCATTTGACTCGTCATTTCATGCGCTTTGAGATGCCGCATAGCCCAATACGCTATCTGACATAGGAGAGACGTAAATTGAACAAATGTGATAGAATTTCGCTGAATTCTTAAATTAACCATAATATAAAATGATCTAACGGGGTCTCTGATTGCCCTACCCTAGAAGTTTAATAGTGCATTTTACTCGACATGTCTTGCGCTTTGAGATGCCGCTTAGTCCAATACGCTGTCTGAAATATCAGCGACGTAAATTCAACAAATGTGAGAGAATTTCGCTGAATTCTTATATTAACCAAAATATAAAATGATCTAATCGGGTCTCTGATTGCCCTATCATAGAAGTTTAATAGTGCATTTTACTCGCCATTACACACGCTTTAAGATGCCGCTTAGCCCAATACGCTATCTGAAATATCAGCGACGTAAATTGAACAAATGTGAGAGAATTTCGCTGAATTCTTAAATTAACCATAATATAAAATGATCTAATGGGGTCTCTGTTTGCCCTACCCTAGAAGTTTAATAGTGCATTTTACTCGCCATTTCCTGCGCTTTGAGATGCCGCTTAGCACAAGTCGCTATCTGAAATAGGAGCGATGTAAATTGAACAAATGTGATAGAATTTCGCTGAATTCTTATATTAACCTTAATGTAAAATGATCTAATCGGGTCTTTGTTCGCCCTACCCAAGAAGTTTAATAGTGCATTTCACGCGTCAATTCATGCGCTTTGCGATGCCGCTTAGCCCAATAAGCTATCTGAAATTGGAGCGACGTAAATTGAACAAATGTGATAGAATTTCGCTGAATTCTTATATTAACCAAAATATAAAATGATCTAATCGGGTCTCTGATTGCCCTATCATAGAAGTTTAATAGTGCATTTTACTCGACATTCCACGCGCTTTAAGATGCCGCCTAGCCCAGTACGCTATCTGAAATAGGAGCAATGTAAATTGACAAATGTGATAGAATTTCGCTGAATTCTTAAATTAACCATAATATAAAATGATCTAATGGGGCCTCTGATTGCCCTACCCTAGAAGTTTAATAGAGCATTTTACTCGCCATTTCTTGCGCTTTGAGATGCCGCTTAGCCCAATCCGCTATCTGAAATAGGAGCGACGTAAATTGAACAAATGTGATAGAATTTCGCTGAATTCTTATATTAACCTTAATGTAAAATGATCCAATCGGGTCTCTGTTCGCCCTACCATAGAAGTGTAATAGTGCATTTCACTCGCCATTTCATGCGCTTTGAGATGCCGCTTAGCCCAATACGCTATCTGAAATAGGAGCGACGTAAGTTGAACAAATGTGATAGAATTACGCTGAATTCTTTTATTAACCATAATGTAAAATGATCTGCTCGGGTCTCTGTTCGCCCTAGCCTAGAAGTTTAATAGTGCATTTTATTCGCCATTTCATGCGCTTTGAGATGCCGCTTAGCCCAATACGCTATCTGAAATTGGAGCGACGTAAATTGAACAAATGTGATAGAATTTCGCTGAATTCTTAAATTAACCATAATATAAAATGATCCAATCGGGTCTCTGTTCGCCCTACCATAGAAGTCTAACAGTGCATTTCACTCGCCATTTCATGCGCTTTGAGATGCCGCTTATCCCAATACGCTATCTGAAATAGGAGCGACGTAAATTGAACAAATGTGATAGAATTTCCCTGAAATCTTATATTAAACAAAATATAAAATGATCTAATCGGGTCTCCGATTGCTCTATCATAGAAGTTTAGCAGTGCATTTTACTCGCCCTTCCACGCGCTTTAAGATGCCGCATAGGTCAGTAGGCTATCTGAAATAGGAGCGACGTAAGATGAACAAATGAGATAGAATTACGCTGAATTCTTATATTAACCGTAATATAAAATGAACTAATCGGGTCTCGGTTTGCCTTATCCTAGAAGTTTAATAGCGCATTTTACGCGCCATTTCATGCGCTTTGAGAGGCCGCTTATCCCAATGCGCTATCTGAAATAGGAGCGACGTAAATTGAACAAATGTGATAGAATTTCCGTGAATTCTTATATAAACCTTAATGTAAAATGATCCAATCGGGTCTCTGTTCGCCCTACCATAGAAGTCTAATAGTGCATTTCACTCGCCATTTCATGCGCTTTGAGGTGCCGCTTAGCCCAATACGCTATCTGAAATAGGAGCGACGTAAGTTGAACAAATGTGATAGAATTTCGCTGAATTCTTTCATTAACATTAATGTAAAATGATCTAATCGAGTCTCTGTTTGCCCTACCATAGAATTTTAATTGTGCATTCTACTCGCCATTCCACCCGCTTTAAGATGCCGCCTAGCCCAGTACGCTATCTGAAATAGGAGCGACGTAAATTGAACAACTGTGATAGAATTTTGCTGAATTCTTAAATTAACCATAATATAAAATGATCTAATCGGGTCTCTGTTTGCCCTACCCTAGAAGTTTAATAGTGCATTTTGTTCGCCATTTCATGCGATTTGAGATGCCGCTAAACCCAATAAGCTGTCTGAAATAGGAGCGACGTAAATTGAACAAATGTGATAGAATTTCGCTGAATTCTTATATTAACCAAAATATAAAATGATCTAATCGGGTCTCTGTTTGCCCTACCCTAGAAGTTTAATCGTGCATTTTACACGCCATTTCATGCGCTTTGAGATGCCGCTTAGCCCAATACGCTATCTGAAATAGGAGCGACGTAAATTGAACAAATGTGATAGAATTTCGCTGAATTCTTAAATTAACCATAATATAAAATGATCTAATCGGGTCTCTGTTTGCCCTACCCTAGAAGTTTAATAGTGCATTTTACTCGCCATTTCTCGCGCTTCGAGTTGCCGCTTAGCCGAATACGCTATCTGAAATATCAGCGACGTAAATTGAACAAATGTGATAGAATTTCGCTGAATTCTTAAATTAACCATAATATAAAATGATCTAATCGAGTCTCTGTTTGCCCTACCCGAGAAGTTTAATAGTGCATTTTACTTGCCATTTCTTGCGCTTTGAGATGCCGCTTAGCCCAATACGCTATCTGAAATACCAGCGACGTAAATTGAACAAATGTGAGAGAATCTCGCTGAATTCTTATATTAACCTTAATGTAAAATAATCTAATCGGGTCTCTGTTCGCCCTACCCTTGAAGATTAATAGTGCATTTCACTCGTCATTTCATGCGCTTTGAGATGCCGCTGAGCCCAATAAGCTATCTGAAATAGGAGCCACGTAAATTGAACGAATGTGATAGAATTTTTCTGAATACTTAAATAAACCATAATATGAAATGATCTAATCGGGTCTCTGTTTGCCTTACCCTAGAAGTTTAACAGTGCATTTTACTCGCTATTTCATGCGCTTTGAGATGCCGCTTAGCCCAATACGCTATCTGAAATAGGAGCGACGTAAATTGAACAAATGTGATAGAATTTCCCTGAATACTTATATTAACCTTAATGTAAAATGATCTAATCGGGTCTCTGTTCGCCCTACCCTAGAAGTTTAATAGTGCATTTCACTCGACATTTCATGCGCTTTGAGATGCCGCTTAGCCCAATATGCTATCTGAAATAGGAGCGACGTAAATTGAACAAATGTGATAGAATTTTGCCGAATTCTTAAATTAACCATAATATAAAATGATGTAATCGGCTCTCTGTTCGCACTACCCAAGAAGTTTAATAGTGCATTTCACTCGTCATTTCATGCGCTTTGCGATGCCGCTTAGCCCAATATGCTATCTGAAAAAGGAGCGACGTAAATTGAACAAATGTGATAGAATTTCGCTGAATTCTTATATTCACCAAAATATAAAATGATCTAATCGGGTCTCTGATTGCCCTATCATAGTAGATTAATAGTGCAGTTTACTCTCCACTCCACGCGCTTTAAGATGCCGCCTAGCCCAGTACGCTATCTGAAATAGGAGCGACGTAAATTGAACAAATGTGATAGAATTTTGCTGAATTCTTAAATTAACCATAATATAAAATGATCTAATCGGGTCTCTGTTCGCCCTACCCTAGAAGTTTAATCGTGCATTTCACTCGCCATTTCATGCGCTTTGAGATGCCGCTTAGCCCAATACGCTATCTGAAATAGGAGCGACGTAAATTGAACAAATGTGAGAGAATCTCGCTGAATTCTTATATTAACCTTAATGTAAAATGATCTAATCGGGTCTCTGTTCGCCCTACCCTAGAAGATTACTAGTGCATTTCACACGTCATTTCATGCGCTTTGAGATGCCGCTTAGCTCAATAAGCTACCTGAAATAGGAGCGACGTAAATTGGACAAATGTGATAGAATTTTTCTGAATTCTTAAATAAACCATAATATGAAATGATCTAATCGGGTCTCTGTTTGCCCTACCCTAGAAGTTTAACAGTGCATTTTACTGGCCATTTCATGCGCATTGAGATGCCGCTTAGCCCAATACGCTATCTGAAATAGGAGCGATGTAAATTGAACAAATGTGATAGAATTTCGCTGAATTCTTAAATTAACCATAATATAAAATGATCTAAACGGGACTCTGATTGCCCTATCATAGAAGTTTAGTAGTGCATTTTACTCGCCATTTCATGCGCTTTGAGATGCGCCTAGCCCGGTACGCTATCTGAAATAGGAGCGACGTAAGTTGAACAAATGTGATAGAATTACGCTGCATTCTTATATTAACCATAATGTAAAATGTTCTAATCGGGTCTCTGTTTGCCCTACCCAAGAAGATTAATAGTGCATTTCACTCGTCATTTCATGCGCTTTGAGATGCCGCTTAGCCCAGTACGCTATCTGAAATAGGAGCGATGTAAATTGAACAAATGTGATAGAATTTCGCTGAATTCTTATATTAACCAAAATATAAAATGATCTAATCGGGTCTCTGATTGCCCTATCATAGAAGTTTAATAGTGCATTATACTCGCCATTTCATGCGCTTTGAGATGCCGCTTAGCCCAATATGCTATCTGCAATAGGAGCGACGTAAATTGAACAAATGTGATAGAATTTCGCTGAATTCTTAAATTAACCATAATATGAAATGATCTAATCGGGTCTCTGTTTGCCCTACCCGAGAAGTTTAATAGTGCATGTTACTTGCCATTTCTTGCGCTTTGAGATGCCGCTTAGCCCAATACGCTATCTGAAATACCAGCGACGTAAATTGAACAAATGTGAGAGAATCTCGCTGAATTCTTATATTAACCTTAATGTAAAATAATCTAATCGGGTCTCTGTTCGCCCTACCCTTGAAGATTAATAGTGCATTTCACTCGTCATTTCATGCGCTTTGAGATGCCGCTGAGCCCAATAAGCTATCTGAAATAGGAGCCACGTAAATTGAACGAATGTGATAGAATTTTTCTGAATACTTAAATAAACCATAATATGAAATGATCTAATCGGGTCTCTGTTTGCCTTACCCTAGAAGTTTAATAGTGCATTTCACTCGACATTTCATGCGCTTTGAGATGCCGCTTAGCCCAATATGCTATCTGAAATAGGAGCGACGTAAATTGAACAAATGTGATAGAATTTCGCTGAATTCTTATATTAACCAAAATATAAAATGATCTAATCGGGTCTCCGATAGCCCTATCATAGAAGTTTAAGAGTGCATTTTACTCGCCATTCCACGCGCTTTAAGATGCCGCCAAGCCCGGTATGCTGCCTGAAATAGGAGCGACGTAAGTTGAACAAATGTGATAGAATTACGCTGAATCCTTATATTAACCGTAATATAAAATGACCTAATCGGTTCTCTGTTTGCCTTACCCTAGAAGTTTAATAGTGCATTTTACTCGCCATTTCATGCGCTTTGAGATGCCGCTTAGCCCAATACGCTATCTGCAATAGGAGCGACGTAAATTGAACAAATGTGATAGAATTTCGCTGAATTCTTAAATTAACCATAATATAAAATGATCGAATCGGGTCTCTGTTTGCCCTACCCTAGAAGTTTAATAGTGCATTTTACTCGCCATTTCATGCGCTTTGAGATGCCGCTTAGCCCAATACGCTATCTGCAATAGGAGCGACGTAAATTGAACAAATGTGATAGAATTTCGCTGAATTCTTAAATTAACCATAATATAAAATGATCTAATCGGGTCTCTGTTTGCCCTACCCTAGAAGTTTAATAGTGCGTTTTACTTGGCATTTCTTGCGCTTTGAGATGCCGCTTAGCCCAATACGCTATCTGAAATACCAGCGACGTAAATTGAACAAATGTGAGAGAATCTCGCTGAATTCTTATATTAACCTTAATGTAAAATAATCTAATCGGGTCTCTGTTCGCCCTACCCTAGAAGATTAATAGTGCATTTCACTCGTCATTTCATGCGCTTTGAGATGCCGCTTAGCCCAGTACGCTATCTGCAATAGGAGCGACGTAAATTGAACAAATGTGATAGAATTTCGCTGAATTCTTAAATTAACCATAATATAAAATGATCGAATCGGGTCTCTGTTTGCCCTACCCTAGAAGTTTAATAGTGCATTTTACTCGCCATTTCATGCGCTTTGAGATGCCGCTTAGCCCAATACGCTATCTGCAATAGGAGCGACGTAAATTGAACAAATGTGATAGAATTTCGCTGAATTCTTAAATTAACCATAATATAAAATGATCTAATCGGGTCTCTGTTTGCCCTACCCTAGAAGTTTAATAGTGCGTTTTACTTGGCATTTCTTGCGCTTTGAGATGCCGCTTAGCCCAATACGCTATCTGAAATACCAGCGACGTAAATTGAACAAATGTGAGAGAATCTCGCTGAATTCTTATATTAACCTTAATGTAAAATAATCTAATCGGGTCTCTGTTCGCCCTACTCTTGAAGATTAATAGTGCATTTCACTCGTCATTTCATGCGCTTTGAGATGCCGCTGAGCCCAATAAGCTATCTGAAATAGGAGCCACATAAATTGAACGAATGTGATAGAATTTTTCTGAATACTTATATTAACCTTAATGTAAAATGATCTAATCGGGTCTCTGTTTGCCCTACCCAAGAAGATTAATAGTGCATTTCACTCGTCATTTCATGCGCTTTGAGATGCCGCTTAGCCCAGTACGCTATCTGAAATAGGAGCGATGTAAATTGAACAAATGTGATAGAATTTCGCTGAATTCTTATATTAACCAAAATATAAAATGATCTAATCGGGTCTCTGATTGCCCTATCATAGAAGTTTAATAGTGCATTATACTCGCCATTTCATGCGCTTTGAGATGCCGCTTAGCCCAATATGCTATCTGCAATAGGAGCGACGTAAATTGAACAAATGTGATAGAATTTCGCTGAATTCTTAAATTAACCATAATATGAAATGATCTAATCGGGTCTCTGTTTGCCCTACCCGAGAAGTTTAATAGTGCATGTTACTTGCCATTTCTTGCGCTTTGAGATGCCGCTTAGCCCAATACGCTATCTGAAATACCAGCGACGTAAATTGAACAAATGTGAGAGAATCTCGCTGAATTCTTATATTAACCTTAATGTAAAATAATCTAATCGGGTCTCTGTTCGCCCTACCCTTGAAGATTAATAGTGCATTTCACTCGTCATTTCATGCGCTTTGAGATGCCGCTGAGCCCAATAAGCTATCTGAAATAGGAGCCACGTAAATTGAACGAATGTGATAGAATTTTTCTGAATACTTAAATAAACCATAATATGAAATGATCTAATCGGGTCTCTGTTTGCCTTACCCTAGAAGTTTAATAGTGCATTTCACACGACATTTCATGCGCTTTGAGATGCCGCTTAGCCCAATATGCTATCTGAAATAGGAGCGACGTAAATTGAACAAATGTGATAGAATTTCGCTGAATTCTTATATTAACCAAAATATAAAATGATCTAATCGGGTCTCCGATAGCCCTATCATAGAAGTTTAAGAGTGCATTTTACTCGCCATTCCACGCGCTTTAAGATGCCGCCAAGCCCGGTATGCTGCCTGAAATAGGAGCGACGTAAGTTGAACAAATGTGATAGAATTACGCTGAATCCTTATATTAACCGTAATATAAAATGATCTAATCGGTTCTCTGTTTGCCTTACCCTAGAAGTTTAATAGTGCATTTTACTCGCCATTTCATGCGCTTTGAGATGCCGCTTAGCCCAATACGCTATCTGCAATAGGAGCGACGTAAATTGAACAAATGTGATAGAATTTCGCTGAATTCTTAAATTAACCATAATATAAAATGATCGAATCGGGTCTCTGTTTGCCCTACCCTAGAAGTTTAATAGTGCATTTTACTCGCCATTTCATGCGCTTTGAGATGCCGCTTAGCCCAATACGCTATCTGCAATAGGAGCGACGTAAATTGAACAAATGTGATAGAATTTCGCTGAATTCTTAAATTAACCATAATATAAAATGATCTAATCGGGTCTCTGTTTGCCCTACCCTAGAAGTTTAATAGTGCGTTTTACTTGGCATTTCTTGCGCTTTGAGATGCCGCTTAGCCCAATACGCTATCTGAAATACCAGCGACGTAAATTGAACAAATGTGAGAGAATCTCGCTGAATTCTTATATTAACCTTAATGTAAAATAATCTAATCGGGTCTCTGTTCGCCCTACCCTAGAAGATTAATAGTGCATTTCACTCGTCATTTCATGCGCTTTGAGATGCCGCTTAGCCCAGTACGCTATCTGCAATAGGAGCGACGTAAATTGAACAAATGTGATAGAATTTCGCTGAATTCTTAAATTAACCATAATATAAAATGATCTAATCGGGTCTCTGTTTGCCCTACCCGAGAAGTTTAATAGTGCATTTTACTTGCCATTTCTTGCGCTTTGAGATGCCGCTTAGCCCCAATACGCTATCTGAAATACCAGCGACGTAAATTGAACAAATGTGAGAGAATCTCGCTGAATTCTTATATTAACCTTAATGTAAAATAATCTAATCGGGTCTCTGTTCGCCCTACTCTTGAAGATTAATAGTGCATTTCACTCGTCATTTCATGCGCTTTGAGATGCCGCTGAGCCCAATAAGCTATCTGAAATAGGAGCCACATAAATTGAACGAATGTGATAGAATTTTTCTGAATACTTATATTAACCTTAATGTAAAATGATCTAATCGGGTCTCTGTTCGCCCTACCCTAGAAGTTTAATAGTGCATTTCACTCGACATTTCATGCGCTTTGAGATGCCGCTTAGCCCAGTATGCTATCTGAAATAGGAGCGACGTAAATTGAACAAATGTGATAGAATTTTGCCGAATTCTTAAATTAACCATAATATAAAATGATGTAATCGGCTCTCTGTTCGCACTACCCAAGAAGTTTAATAGTGCATTTCACTCGTCATTTCATGCGCTTTGCGATGCCGCTTAGCCCAATATGCTATCTGAAAAAGGAGCGACGTGAATTGAACAAATGTGATAGAATTTCGCTGAATTCTTATATTCACCAAAATATAAAATGATCTAATCGGGTCTCTGATTGCCCTATCATAGTAGATTAATAGTGCAGTTTACTCTCCACTCCACGCGCTTTAAGATGCCGCCTAGCCCAGTACGCTATCTGAAATAGGAGCGACGTAAATTGAACAAATGTGAGAGAATCTCGCTGAATTCTTATATTAACCTTAATGTAAAATGATCTAATCGGGTCTCTGTTCGCCCTACCCTAGAAGATTACTAGTGCATTTCACACGTCATTTCATGCGCTTTGAGATGCCGCTTAGCTCAATAAGCTACCTGAAATAGGAGTGACGTAAATTGGACAAATGTGATAGAATTTTTCTGAATTCTTAAATAAACCATAATATGAAATGATCTAATCGGGTCTCTGTTTGCCCTACCCTAGAAGTTTAACAGTGCATTTTACTGGCCATTTCATGCGCATTGAGATGCCGCTTAGCCCAATACGCTATCTGAAATAGGAGCGATGTAAATTGAACAAATGTGATAGAATTTCGCTGAATTCTTAAATTAACCATAATATAAAATGATCTAAACGGGACTCTGATTGCCCTATCATAGAAGTTTAGTAGTGCATTTTACTCGCCATTTCATGCGCTTTGAGATGCGCCTAGCCCGGTACGCTATCTGAAATAGGAGCGACGTAAGTTGAACAAATGTGATAGAATTACGCTGCATTCTTATATTAACCTTAATGTAAAATGTTCTAATCGGGTCTCTGTTTGCCCTACCCAAGAAGATTAATAGTGCATTTCACTCGTCATTTCATGCGCTTTGAGATGCCGCTTAGCCCAGTACGCTATCTGAAATAGGAGCGATGTAAATTGAACAAATGTGATAGAATTTCGCTGAATTCTTATATTAACCAAAATATAAAATGATCTAATCGGGTCTCTGATTGCCCTATCATAGAAGTTTAATAGTGCATTTTACTCGCCATTTCATGCGCTTTGAGATGCCGCTTAGCCCAATACGCTATCTGCAATAGGAGCGACGTAAATTGAACAAATGTGATAGAATTTCGCTGAATTCTTAAATTAACCATAATATAAAATGATCTAATCGGGTCTCTGTTTGCCCTACCCGAGAAGTTTAATAGTGCATTT
>CAKAJE020000561.1:0-30456 GCA_916610135.2 Macropis europaea | reverse complement strand
CTTAGCCAAATACGCTACCTGAAATAGCAGCGATGTTAAATTGAACAAATGTGATAGAATTTCGCTGAATTCTTATATTAACCATAATATAAAATGATCTAATCGGGTCTCTGATAGCCCTATCATAGAAGTTTAATAGTATATTTTCCTCCCCATTCCACGCGCTTTAAGATGCCGCCTAGCCCAGTACGCTATCTGAAATAGGAGCGACGTAAATTGAACAAATGTGATAGAATATCCCTGAATTCTTATATTAACCTTAATGTAAAATGATCTAATCGGGTCTCTGTTCGCCCTACCCTAGAAGTTTAATAGTGCATTTCACTCGTCATTTCATGCGCTTTGAGATGCCGCTTAGCACAATACGCTATCTGAAATAGGAGCGACGTAAATTGAACAAATGTGATAGAATTTCGCTGAATTCTTATATTAACCAAAATATAAAATGATCTAATCGGGTCTCTGATTGCCCTATCATAGAAGTTTAATAGTGCATTTTACTCGCCATTCCACGCGCTTTAAGATGCCGCCTAGCCCAGTACGCTATCTGAAATAGGAGCGACGTAAATTGAACAAATGTGATAGAATTTCCCTGATTTCTTATATTAACCTTAATGTAAAATGATCTAATCGGGTCTCTGTTCGCCCTACCCTAGAAGTTTAATACTGCATTTCACTCGTCATTTCATGCGCTTTGAGATGCCGCTTAGCCCAATACGCTATCTGAAATAGGAGCGATGTAAATTGAACAAATGTGATAGAATTTCGCTGAATTCTTTTATTAACCATAATGTAAAATGATCTAATCAGGTCTCTGTTCGCCCTACCCTAGAAGTTTAATAGTGCATTTTACACGCCATTTCATGCGCTTTGAGATGCCGCTTAGCCCAATACGCTATCTGAAATAGGAGCGACGTAAATTGAACAAATGTGTTAGAATTTTGCTGAATTCTTAAATTAACCATAATATAAAATGGTCTATTCGGGTCTCTGTTTATCCTACCATAGAAGTTTAATAGTGCATTTTACTCGCCATTTCATGCGCTTTGAGATGCCGCTTAGCCCAATACGCTATCTGAAATAGGAGCGATGTAAATTGAACAAATGTGATTGAATTTCGCTGAATTCTTTTATTAACCATAATATAAAAATGATCTAATCGGGTCTCTGTTTGCCCTGCCCTAGAAGTTTAATAGTGCCTTTTACTCGCCATTTCATGCGCACTGAGATGCCGCATAGCCCAATACGCTACCTGAATTGGAGCGACGTAAATTGAACAAATGTGATAGAATTTCGCTGAATTCTTATATTAACCAAAATATAAAATGATCTAATCTGGTCTCTGATTGCCCTATCATAGAAGTTTAATAATGCATTTTACTCGCCATTCCACGCGCTTTAAGATGCCGCCTATCCCAGTACGCTATCTGAAATAGGAGCGACGTAAATTGAACAAATGTGATAGAATTTCCCTGAATTCTTATAATAACCTTAATGTAAAATGATCTAATCGGGTCTCTGTTCGCCCTACCCTAGAAGTTTAATAGTGCATTTCACTCGTCATTTCATGCGCTTTGAGATGCCGCTTAGGCCAATAAGCTATCTGAAATAGGAGCGACATAAATTGCACAAATGTGATAGAATTTCGCTGAATACTTACATTAATCTTAAAGTAAAATGATCTAATCGGGTCTCTGTTCGCCCTACCCTAGAAGTTTAATAGTGCGTTTTACTCGCCATTTCATGCGCTTTGAGATGCCGCTTAGCGCAATACGCTATCTGAAATAGGAGCGACGTAAATTGAACAAATGTGATAGAATTTCCCTGAAATCTTATATTAAACAAAATATAAAATGATCTAATCGGGTCTGTGATTGCCCTATCATAGAAGTTTAGTAGTGCATTTTACTCGTCATTTCATGCGCTTTGAGATGCCGCTGAGCCCAATACGCTATCTGAAATAGGAGCGACGTAAATTGGACAAATGTGTTAGAATTACGCTGAATTCTTATATTAACCGTAATATAAAATGATTTAATCTGGTCTCTGTTTGCCTAACCCTAGAAGTTTAATAGTGCATTTTACTCGCCATTTCATGCGCTTTGAGATACCGCTTAGCCCAATATGCTATCTGAAATAGGAGCGACGTAAATTGAACAAATGTGATAGAATTACGCTGAATTCTTATATTAACCGTAATATAAAATAATCTAATCGGGTCTCTATTTGCCTTACCCTAGAAGTTTGGTAGTGCATTTTACTCGCCATTTCATGCGCTTTGAGATGCCGCTTAGCCCAATACGCTATCTGAAATAGGAGCGACGTAAATTGAACAAATGTGATAGAATTTCGCTGAATTCTTATATTAACCAAAATATAAAATGATCTAATCGGGTCTCTGATTGCCCTATCATAGAAGTTTAATAGTGCATTTTACTCGCCATTCCACGCGCTTTAAGATGCCGCCTAGCCCAGTACGCTATCTGAAATAGGAGCGACGTAAATTGAACAAATGTGATAGAATTTCCCTGAATTCTTATATTAACCTTAATGTAAAATGATCTAATCGGGTCTCTGTTAGACCTACCCTAGAAGTTTAATAGTGCATTTCACTCGTCATTTCATGCGCATTGAGATGCCGCTTAGCCCAATACGCTATCTGAAATAGGAGCGACGTAAATTGAACAAATGTGATAGAATTTTGCAGAATTCTTAAATTAACCATAATATAAAATGATCTAATCGGGTCTCTGTTTGCCCTACCCTAGAAGTTTAATAACGCATTTTACTCGTCATTTCATGCGCTTTGAGATGCCGCTTAGCCCAATACGCTATCTGAAATAGGAGCGACGTAAATTGAACAAATGTGATAGAATTTCGCTGAATTCTTTTATTAACCATAATGTAAAATGATCTAATCAGGTCTCTGTTCGCCCTACCCTAGAAGATTAATAGTGCATTTTACTCGCCATTTCATGCGCTTTGAGATGCCGCTTAGCCCAATACGCTATCTGAAATAGGAGCGACGTAAATTGAACAAATGTGTTAGAATTACGCTGAATTCTTATATTAACCGTAATATAAAATGATTTAATCTGGTCTCTGTTTGCCTAACCCTAGAAGTTTAATAGTGCATTTTACTCGCCATTTCATGCGCTTTGAGATACCGCTTAGCCCAATACGCTATCTGAAATAGGAGCGACGTAAATTGAACAAATGTGATAGAATTACGCTGAATTCTTATATTAACCGTAATATAAAATAATCTAATCGGGTCTCTATTTGCCTTACCCTAGAAGTTTGATAGTGCATTTTACTCGCCATTTCATGCGCTTTGAGATGCCGCTTAGCCCAATACGCTATCTGAAATAGGAGCGACGTGAATTGTCAAATGTGATAGAATTTTGCTGAATTCTTAAGTTAACCATAATATAAAATGATCTAATCGGCTCTCTGTTTGCCCTACCCTAGAAGTTTAATACTGCATTTTACTCGCCATTTCATGCGCTTTGAGATGCCGCTTAGCCCAATACGCTATCTGAAATAGGAGCGATGTAAATTGAACAAATGTGATAGAATTTCGCTGAATTCTTTTATTAACCATAATGTAAAATGATCTAATCGGGTCTCTGATAGCCCTATCATAGAAGTTTAATAGTATATTTTCCTCCCCATTCCACGCGCTTTAAGATGCCGCCTAGCCCAGTACGCTATCTGAAATAGGAGCGACGGGAATTGTCAAATGTGATAGAATTTTGCTGAATTCTTAAGTTAACCATAATATAAAATGATCTAATCGGGTCTCTGCTTGCCCTGCCCTAGAAGTTTAATAGTGCATTTTACACGCCATTTCATGCGCTTTGAGATGCCGCTTAGCCCAATACGCTATCTGAAATAGGAGCGACGTAAATTGAACAAATGTGTTAGAATTTTGCTGAATTCTTAAATTAACCATAATATAAAATGGTCTATTCGGGTCTCTGTTTGCCCTACCATAGAAGTTTAGTTGTGCATTTTACTCGTCATTTCATGCGCTTTGAGATGCCGCTTAGCGCAATACGCTATCTGAAATAGGAGCGACGTAAATTGAACAAATGTGATAGAATTTCCCTGAAATCTTATATTAAACAAAATATAAAATGATCTAATCGGGTCTGTGATTGCCCTATCATAGAAGTTTAGTTGTGCATTTTACTCGTCATTTCATGCGCTTTGAGATGCCGCTGAGCCCAATACGCTATCTGAAATAGGAGCGATGTAAATTGAACAAATGTGATAGAATTTCGCTGAATTCTTTTATTAACCATAATGTAAAATGATCTAATCGGGACGCTGTTTGCCCTACCCTAGAAGTTTAATAGTGCATTTTATTCGCCATTTCACGTGCTTTGAGATGCCGCTTAGCCCAATATGCTATCCGAAATAGGAGCGACGTAAATTGAACAAATGTGATAGAATTTTGCTGAATTCTTAAATTAACCATAATATAAAATGGTCTATTCGGGTTTCTATTTGCCCTACCATAGAAGTTTAATAGCGCATTTTACTCGCCATTTCATGCGCTTTGAGATGCCGCTTAGCCCAATACGCTATCTGAAATAGGAGCGATGTAAATTGAACAAATGTGATAGAATTTCGCTGAATTCTTTTATTAACCATAATGTAAAATGATCTAATCGGGTCTCTGTTCGCCCGAGCCTAGAAGTTTAATAGTCCATTTCACTCGTCATTTCATGCGCTTTGAGATGCCGCTTAGCCAAATACGCTACCTGAAATAGCAGCGATGTAAATTGAACAAATGTGATAGAATTTCGCTGAATTCTTTTATTAACCATAATATAAAATGATCTAATCGGGTCTCTGATAGCCCTATCATAGAAGTTTAATAGTATATTTTCCTCCCCATTCCACGCGCTTTAAGATGCCGCCTAGCCCAGTACGCTATCTGAAATAGGAGCGACGTAAATTGAACAAATGTGATAGAATATCCCTGAATTCTTATATTAACCTTAATGTAAAATGATCTAATCGGGTCTCTGTTCGCCCTACCCTAGAAGTTTAATAGTGCATTTCACTCGTCATTTCATGCGCTTTGAGATGCCGCTTAGCACAATACGCTATCTGAAATAGGAGCGACGTAAATTGAACAAATGTGATAGAATTTCGCTGAATTCTTATATTAACCAAAATATAAAATGATCTAATCGGGTCTCTGATTGCCCTATCATAGAAGTTTAATAGTGCATTTTACTCGCCATTCCACGCGCTTTAAGATGCCGCCTAGCCCAGTACGCTATCTGAAATAGGAGCGACGTAAATTGAACAAATGTGATAGAATTTCCCTGATTTCTTATATTAACCTTAATGTAAAATGATCTAATCGGGTCTCTGTTCGCCCTACCCTAGAAGTTTAATACTGCATTTCACTCGTCATTTCATGCGCTTTGAGATGCCGCTTAGCCCAATACGCTATCTGAAATAGGAGCGATGTAAATTGAACAAATGTGATAGAATTTCGCTGAATTCTTTTATTAACCATAATGTAAAATGATCTAATCAGGTCTCTGTTCGCCCTACCCTAGAAGTTTAATAGTGCATTTTACACGCCATTTCATGCGCTTTGAGATGCCGCTTAGCCCAATACGCTATCTGAAATAGGAGCGACGTAAATTGAACAAATGTGATAGAATTTTGCTGAATTCTTAAATTAACCATAATATAAAATGGTCTATTCGGGTCTCTGTTTGCCCTACCATAGAAGTTTAATAGTGCATTTTACTCGCCATTTCATGCGCTTTGAGATGCCGCTTAGCCCAATACGCTATCTGAAATAGGAGCGATGTAAATTGAACAAATGTGATTGAATTTCGCTGAATTCTTTTATTAACCATAATATAAAATGATCTAATCGGGTCTCTGTTTGCCCTACCCTAGAAGTTTAATAGTGCCTTTTACTCGCCATTTCATGCGCACTGAGATGCCGCATAGCCCAATACGCTACCTGAATTGGAGCGACGTAAATTGAACAAATGTGATAGAATTTCGCTGAATTCTTATATTAACCAAAATATAAAATGATCTAATCTGGTCTCTGATTGCCCTATCATAGAAGTTTAATAATGCATTTTACTCGCCATTCCACGCGCTTTAAGATGCCGCCTATCCCAGTACGCTATCTGAAATAGGAGCGACGTAAATTGAACAAATGTGATAGAATTTCCCTGAATTCTTATAATAACCTTAATGTAAAATGATCTAATCGGGTCTCTGTTCGCCCTACCCTAGAAGTTTAATAGTGCATTTCACTCGTCATTTCATGCGCTTTGAGATGCCGCTTAGGCCAATAAGCTATCTGAAATAGGAGCGACATAAATTGCACAAATGTGATAGAATTTCGCTGAATACTTACATTAATCTTAAAGTAAAATGATCTAATCGGGTCTCTGTTCGCCCTACCCTAGAAGTTTAATAGTGCGTTTTACTCGCCATTTCATGCGCTTTGAGATGCCGCTTAGCCCAATACGCTATCTGAAATAGGAGCGACGTAAATTGAACAAATGTGATAGAATTTCCCTGAAATCTTATATTAAACAAAATATAAAATGATCTAATCGGGTCTGTGATTGCCCTATCATAGAAGTTTAGTTGTGCATTTTACTCGTCATTTCATGCGCTTTGAGATGCCGCTGAGCCCAATACGCTATCTGAAATAGGAGCGATGTAAATTGGACAAATGTGTTAGAATTACGCTGAATTCTTATATTAACCGTAATATAAAATGATTTAATCTGGTCTCTGTTTGCCTAACCCTAGAAGTTTAATAGTGCATTTTACTCGCCATTTCATGCGCTTTGAGATACCGCTTAGCCCAATATGCTATCTGAAATAGGAGCGACGTAAATTGAACAAATGTGATAGAATTACGCTGAATTCTTATATTAACCGTAATATAAAATAATCTAATCGGGTCTCTATTTGCCTTACCCTAGAAGTTTGGTAGTGCATTTTACTCGCCATTTCATGCGCTTTGAGATGCCGCTTAGCCCAATACGCTATCTGAAATAGGAGCGACGTAAATTGAACAAATGTGATAGAATTTCGCTGAATTCTTATATTAACCAAAATATAAAATGATCTAATCGGGTCTCTGATTGCCCTATCATAGAAGTTTAATAGTGCATTTTACTCGCCATTCCACGCGCTTTAAGATGCCGCCTAGCCCAGTACGCTATCTGAAATAGGAGCGACGTAAATTGAACAAATGTGATAGAATTTCCCTGATTTCTTATATTAACCTTAATGTAAAATGATCTAATCGGGTCTCTGTTAGACCTACCCTAGAAGTTTAACAGTGCATTTCACTCGTCATTTCATGCGCATTGAGATGCCGCTTAGCCCAATACGCTATCTGAAATAGGAGCGACGTAAATTGAACAAATGTTATAGAATTTTGCAGAATTCTTAAATTAACCATAATATAAAATGATCTAATCGGGTCTCTGTTTGCCCTACCCTAGAAGTTTAATAACGCATTTTACTCGTCATTTCATGCGCTTTGAGATGCCGCTTAGCCCAATACGCTATCTGAAATAGGAGCGATGTAAATTGAACAAATGTGATAGAATTTCGCTGAATTCTTTTATTAACCATAATGTAAAATGATCTAATCAGGTCTCTGTTCGCCCTACCCTAGAAGATTAATAGTGCATTTTACTCGCCATTTCATGCGCTTTGAGATGCCGCTTAGCCCAATACGCTATCTGAAATAGGAGCGACGTAAATTGGACAAATGTGTTAGAATTACGCTGAATTCTTATATTAACCGTAATATAAAATGATTTAATCTGGTCTCTGTTTGCCTAACCCCAGAAGTTTAATAGTGCATTTTACTCGCCATTTCATGCGCTTTGAGATACCGCTTAGCCCAATATGCTATCTGAAATAGGAGCGACGTAAATTGAACAAATGTGATAGAATTACGCTGAATTCTTATATTAACCGTAATATAAAATAATCTAATCGGGTCTCTATTTGCCTTACCCTAGAAGTTTGATAGTGCATTTTACTCGCCATTTCATGCGCTTTGAGATGCCGCTTAGCCCAATACGCTATCTGAAATAGGAGCGACGTGAATTGTCAAATGTGATAGAATTTTGCTGAATTCTTAAGTTAACCATAATATAAAATGATCTAATCGGCTCTCTGTTTGCCCTACCCTAGAAGTTTAATACTGCATTTTACTCGCCATTTCATGCGCTTTGAGATGCCGCTTAGCCCAATACGCTATCTGAAATAGGAGCGATGTAAATTGAACAAATGTGATAGAATTTCGCTGAATTCTTTTATTAACCATAATGTAAAATGATCTAATCGGGTCTCTGATAGCCCTATCATAGAAGTTTAATAGTATATTTTCCTCCCCATTCCACGCGCTTTAAGATGCCGCCTAGCCCAGTACGCTATCTGAAATAGGAGCGACGTGAATTGTCAAATGTGATAGAATTTTGCTGAATTCTTAAGTTAACCATAATATAAAATGATCTAATCGGGTCTCTGCTTGCCCTGCCCTAGAAGTTTAATAGTGCATTTTACACGCCATTTCATGCGCTTTGAGATGCCGCTTAGCCCAATACGCTATCTGAAATAGGAGCGACGTAAATTGAACAAATGTGTTAGAATTTTGCTGAATTCTTAAATTAACCATAATATAAAATGGTCTATTCGGGTCTCTGTTTGCCCTACCATAGAAGTTTAGTTGTGCATTTTACTCGTCATTTCATGCGCTTTGAGATGCCGCTTAGCGCAATACGCTATCTGAAATAGGAGCGACGTAAATTGAACAAATGTGATAGAATTTCCCTGAAATCTTATATTAAACAAAATATAAAATGATCTAATCGGGTCTGTGATTGCCCTATCATAGAAGTTTAGTTGTGCATTTTACTCGTCATTTCATGCGCTTTGAGATGCCGCTGAGCCCAATACGCTATCTGAAATAGGAGCGATGTAAATTGAACAAATGTGATAGAATTTCGCTGAATTCTTTTATTAACCATAATGTAAAATGATCTAATCGGGACGCTGTTTGCCCTACCCTAGAAGTTTAATAGTGCATTTTATTCGCCATTTCACGTGCTTTGAGATGCCGCTTAGCCCAATATGCTATCCGAAATAGGAGCGACGTAAATTGAACAAATGTGATAGAATTTTGCTGAATTCTTAAATTAACCATAATATAAAATGGTCTATTCGGGTTTCTATTTGCCCTACCATAGAAGTTTAATAGCGCATTTTACTCGCCATTTCATGCGCTTTGAGATGCCGCTTAGCCCAATACGCTATCTGAAATAGGAGCGATGTAAATTGAACAAATGTGATAGAATTTCGCTGAATTCTTTTATTAACCATAATGTAAAATGATCTAATCGGGTCTCTGTTCGCCCGAGCCTAGAAGTTTAATAGTCCATTTCACTCGTCATTTCATGCGCTTTGAGATGCCGCTTAGCCAAATACGCTACCTGAAATAGCAGCGATGTAAATTGAACAAATGTGATAGAATTTCGCTGAATTCTTTTATTAACCATAATATAAAATGATCTAATCGGGTCTCTGATAGCCCTATCATAGAAGTTTAATAGTATATTTTCCTCCCCATTCCACGCGCTTTAAGATGCCGCCTAGCCCAGTACGCTATCTGAAATAGGAGCGACGTAAATTGAACAAATGTGATAGAATATCCCTGAATTCTTATATTAACCTTAATGTAAAATGATCTAATCGGGTCTCTGTTCGCCCTACCCTAGAAGTTTAATAGTGCATTTCACTCGTCATTTCATGCGCTTTGAGATGCCGCTTAGCACAATACGCTATCTGAAATAGGAGCGACGTAAATTGAACAAATGTGATAGAATTTCGCTGAATTCTTATATTAACCAAAATATAAAATGATCTAATCGGGTCTCTGATTGCCCTATCATAGAAGTTTAATAGTGCATTTTACTCGCCATTCCACGCGCTTTAAGATGCCGCCTAGCCCAGTACGCTATCTGAAATAGGAGCGACGTAAATTGAACAAATGTGATAGAATTTCCCTGATTTCTTATATTAACCTTAATGTAAAATGATCTAATCGGGTCTCTGTTCGCCCTACCCTAGAAGTTTAATACTGCATTTCACTCGTCATTTCATGCGCTTTGAGATGCCGCTTAGCCCAATACGCTATCTGAAATAGGAGCGATGTAAATTGAACAAATGTGATAGAATTTCGCTGAATTCTTTTATTAACCATAATGTAAAATGATCTAATCAGGTCTCTGTTCGCCCTACCCTAGAAGTTTAATAGTGCATTTTACACGCCATTTCATGCGCTTTGAGATGCCGCTTAGCCCAATACGCTATCTGAAATAGGAGCGACGTAAATTGAACAAATGTGTTAGAATTTTGCTGAATTCTTAAATTAACCATAATATAAAATGGTCTATTCGGGTCTCTGTTTGCCCTACCATAGAAGTTTAATAGTGCATTTTACTCGCCATTTCATGCGCTTTGAGATGCCGCTTAGCCCAATACGCTATCTGAAATAGGAGCGATGTAAATTGAACAAATGTGATTGAATTTCGCTGAATTCTTTTATTAACCATAATATAAAATGATCTAATCGGGTCTCTGTTTGCCCTGCCCTAGAAGTTTAATAGTGCCTTTTACTCGCCATTTCATGCGCACTGAGATGCCGCATAGCCCAATACGCTACCTGAATTGGAGCGACGTAAATTGAACAAATGTGATAGAATTTCGCTGAATTCTTATATTAACCAAAATATAAAATGATCTAATCTGGTCTCTGATTGCCCTATCATAGAAGTTTAATAATGCATTTTACTCGCCATTCCACGCGCTTTAAGATGCCGCCTATCCCAGTACGCTATCTGAAATAGGAGCGACGTAAATTGAACAAATGTGATAGAATTTCCCTGAATTCTTATAATAACCTTAATGTAAAATGATCTAATCGGGTCTCTGTTCGCCCTACCCTAGAAGTTTAATAGTGCATTTCACTCGTCATTTCATGCGCTTTGAGATGCCGCTTAGGCCAATAAGCTATCTGAAATAGGAGCGACATAAATTGCACAAATGTGATAGAATTTCGCTGAATACTTACATTAATCTTAAAGTAAAATGATCTAATCGGGTCTCTGTTCGCCCTACCCTAGAAGTTTAATAGTGCGTTTTACTCGCCATTTCATGCGCTTTGAGATGCCGCTTAGCCCAATACGCTATCTGAAATAGGAGCGACGTAAATTGAACAAATGTGATAGAATTTCCCTGAAATCTTATATTAAACAAAATATAAAATGATCTAATCGGGTCTGTGATTGCCCTATCATAGAAGTTTAGTTGTGCATTTTACTCGTCATTTCATGCGCTTTGAGATGCCGCTGAGCCCAATACGCTATCTGAAATAGGAGCGATGTAAATTGGACAAATGTGTTAGAATTACGCTGAATTCTTATATTAACCGTAATATAAAATGATTTAATCTGGTCTCTGTTTGCCTAACCCTAGAAGTTTAATAGTGCATTTTACTCGCCATTTCATGCGCTTTGAGATACCGCTTAGCCCAATACGCTATCTGAAATAGGAGCGACGTAAATTGAACAAATGTGATAGAATTACGCTGAATTCTTATATTAACCGTAATATAAAATAATCTAATCGGGTCTCTATTTGCCTTACCCTAGAAGTTTGGTAGTGCATTTTACTCGCCATTTCATGCGCTTTGAGATGCCGCTTAGCCCAATACGCTATCTGAAATAGGAGCGACGTAAATTGAACAAATGTGATAGAATTTCGCTGAATTCTTATATTAACCAAAATATAAAATGATCTAATCGGGTCTCTGATTGCCCTATCATAGAAGTTTAATAGTGCATTTTACTCGCCATTCCACGCGCTTTAAGATGCCGCCTAGCCCAGTACGCTATCTGAAATAGGAGCGACGTAAATTGAACAAATGTGATAGAATTTCCCTGATTTCTTATATTAACCTTAATGTAAAATGATCTAATCGGGTCTCTGTTAGACCTACCCTAGAAGTTTAATAGTGCATTTCACTCGTCATTTCATGCGCATTGAGATGCCGCTTAGCCCAATACGCTATCTGAAATAGGAGCGACGTAAATTGAACAAATGTTATAGAATTTTGCAGAATTCTTAAATTAACCATAATATAAAATGATCTAATCGGGTCTCTGTTTGCCCTACCCTAGAAGTTTAATAACGCATTTTACTCGTCATTTCATGCGCTTTGAGATGCCGCTTAGCCCAATACGCTATCTGAAATAGGAGCGACGTAAATTGAACAAATGTGATAGAATTTCGCTGAATTCTTTTATTAACCATAATGTAAAATGATCTAATCAGGTCTCTGTTCGCCCTACCCTAGAAGATTAATAGTGCATTTTACTCGCCATTTCATGCGCTTTGAGATGCCGCTTAGCCCAATACGCTATCTGAAATAGGAGCGACGTAAATTGAACAAATGTGTTAGAATTACGCTGAATTCTTATATTAACCGTAATATAAAATGATTTAATCTGGTCTCTGTTTGCCTAACACCAGAAGTTTAATAGTGCATTTTACTCGCCATTTCATGCGCTTTGAGATACCGCTTAGCCCAATACGCTATCTGAAATAGGAGCGACGTAAATTGAACAAATGTGATAGAATTACGCTGAATTCTTATATTAACCGTAATATAAAATAATCTAATCGGGTCTCTATTTGCCTTACCCTAGAAGTTTGATAGTGCATTTTACTAGCCATTTCATGCGCTTTGAGATGCCGCTTAGCCCAATACGCTATCTGAAATAGGAGCGACGTGAATTGTCAAATGTGATAGAATTTTGCTGAATTCTTAAGTTAACCATAATATAAAATGATCTAATCGGCTCTCTGTTTGCCCTACCCTAGAAGTTTAATACTGCATTTTACTCGCCATTTCATGCGCTTTGAGATGCCGCTTAGCCCAATACGCTATCTGAAATAGGAGCGATGTAAATTGAACAAATGTGATAGAATTTCGCTGAATTCTTTTATTAACCATAATGTAAAATGATCTAATCGGGTCTCTGATAGCCCTATCATAGAAGTTTAATAGTATATTTTCCTCCCCATTCCACGCGCTTTAAGATGCCGCCTAGCCCAGTACGCTATCTGAAATAGGAGCGACGGGAATTGTCAAATGTGATAGAATTTTGCTGAATTCTTAAGTTAACCATCATATAAAATGATCTAATCGGGTCTCTGCTTGCCCTGCCCTAGAAGTTTAATAGTGCATTTTACGCGCCATTTCATGCGCTTTGAGATGCCGCTTAGCCCAATACGCTATCTGAAATAGGAGCGACGTAAATTGAACAAATGTGTTAGAATCTTGCTGAATTCTTAAATTAACCATAATATAAAATGGTCTATTCGGGTCTCTGTTTGCCCTACCATAGAAGTTTAATAGTGCATTTTACTCGCCATTTCATGCGCTTTGAGATGCCGCTTAGCCCAATACGCTATCTGAAATAGGAGCGACGTAAATTGTCCAAATGTGATAGAATTACGCTGAATTCTTATATTAACCGTAATATAAAATGATCTAATCGGGTCTCTGTTCGCCCTACCCTAGAAGTTTAATAGTGCATTTCACTCGTCATTTCATGCGCTTTGAAATGCCGCTTAGACCAATACGCTATCTGAAATAGGAGCGACGTAGATTGCACAAATATGATAGAATTACGCTAAATTCTTATATTAACCTTAATATAAAATAATCTAATCTGGTCTCTGTTTGCCTTACCTTAGAAGTTTGATAGTACATTTTACTCGCCATTTCATGCGCTTTTAGATGCAGTTTAGCCCAATACGCTATCTGAAATAGGAGCGACATAAATTGAACAAATGTGATAGGATTACGCTGAATTCTTATATTAACCGTAATATAAAATGATATAATCGGGTCTCTGGTTTCCCTACCCTAGAAGTTTAATAGTGCATTTTACTCGCCATTTCATGCGCTTTGAGATGCCGCTTAGCCCAATACGCTATCTGAAATAGGATCGACGTAAATTGAACAAATGTGATAGAATTTCGCTGAATTCTTAAATTCACCATAATATAAAATTATCAAATCGGGTCTCTGTTTGCCTTACCCTAGAAGTTTGCTAGTGGATTTTACTCGCCATTTCATGCGCTTTGAGATGACGCTTAGCCCATTACGCTATCTGAAATAGGAGCGACATAAATTGAACAAATGTGATAGAATTACGCTGAATTCTTTTATTAACCGTAATATGAAATGATCTAATCGGGTCTCTCTCTGCGTTACCCTAGAAGTTTATTAGTCCATTGTATTCGTCATTTTATGAGCTTTGAGATGCCGCTTAGCCCAATACGCTATCTGAAATAGGAGCGACGTAAATTGAACAAATGTGATAGAATTTCGCTGAATTCTTATAATAACCAAAATATAATATGATCTAATCGGGTCTCTGATTGCCGTTTCATAGAAGGTTAGTAGTGCATTTTTCTCGAAATTCCACGCGCTTTAAGATGCCGCCTAGCCCAGTAGGCTATCTGAAATAGGAGGGACGTAAATTGAACAAATGTGATAGAAATACGCTAAATTCTTATATTAACCGAAATATAAAATGATCTAATCGCGTCTCTGTTTGCCTTACCCTAGAAGTATGATAGTGCATTTTACTCGCAATTCCATGCGCTTTGAGATGCCGCTTAGCCCAATACGCTATCTGAAATAGGAGCGACGTAAATTGAACAAATGTGATAGAATTTCGCTGAATTCTTACATTAACAATAATATAAAATGATCTTATGCGGGTCTCTGTTTGCCCTTCCCCAGAAGTTTAATAGTGCATTTTACTCGTCATTTCATGCGCTTTGAGGTGCCGCTTAGCCCAATACGCTATCTGAAATAGGAGCGACGTAAATTGTACAAATGTGATAGAATTACGCTGAATTCTTATATTAACCGTAATATAAAATGATCTAATCGGGTCTCTGTTCGCCCTACCCTAGAAGTTTAATAGTGCATTTCACTCGTCATTTCATGCGCTTTGAAATGCCGCTTAGACCAATACGCTATCTGAAATAGGAGCGCCGTAAATTGAACGAATGTGATAGAATTACGCTGAATTCTTATATTAACCGTAATATAAAATGATCTAATCGGGTCTCTCTTTGCCTTACCCTAGAAGTTTAATAGTGCATTCTATTCGACATTTCATGCGCGTTGAGATGCCGCTTAGCCCAATACGCTATCTGAAATAGGAGCGACGTAAGTTGAACAAATGTGATAGAATTTCGCTGAATTCTTTTGTTAACCATAATGTAAAATGATCTAATCGGGTCTCTGTTCGACCTATCATAGAAGTTAAATAGTGCATTTTACTTGCCATTCCACGCGCTTTAAGATGCCGCCTAGCCCAGTACGCTATCTGAAATAGGAGCGACGTAAATTGAACAAATGTGATAGAATTTTAGTGAGTACTAAAATTAAACATAATATAAAATGATATAATCGGGTCTCTGTTTGCCGTACCCTAGAAGATTAACAGTGCATTTTACTCGTCATTTCATGCGCTTTGAGATGCCGCTTCGCCCAATACGTTATCTGGAACAGGAGCGACGTAAATTGAACAAATGTCATAGAATTTCGCTGAATTCTTAAATTAACCATAATATAAAATGATCTAATCGGGTCTCCGTTTGCCTTACGCTATAAGTGTAATAGTGCAGGTTACTCGCCATTTCATGCGCTTTGAGATGTCGCTTAGCCCAATACGCTTTCTGAAATAGGACCGACGTAAATTGAACAAATGTGGTAGAATTCCCTGAAATCTTATATTAAACAAAATATAAAATGATCTAATCGGGTCTCTGATTGCCATATCATAGAAGTTTAGTAGTGCATTTTTCTCGCCCTTCCACGCGCTTTAAGTTGCCGCCTAGCCCAGTACGCTATCTGAAATTGAAGCGACGTAAGTTGAACAAATGTGATAGAATTTCGCTGAATTCTTATATTAACCATAATGTAAAATGATCTAATCTGGTCTCTGATTGCCGTATCATAGAGGGTTAATTGTGCATTTTACTCGCCATTCCACGCGCTCTAAGATGCCGCCTAGCCCAGTACGCTATCTGATATAGGAGCGAGGTAAATTGTACAAATGTGATAGAATTTCGCTGAATTCTTAAATTAAACAAAATATAAAATGATCTAATCGGGTCTCCGGTTGCCCTAGCCTAGAAGTATAATAGTTCATTTTGCTCGCCATTTCATGCGCTTTGAGATGCCGCTTAGCCCAATACGCTATCTGAAATAGGAGCAACGTAAATTGAACAAATGGGATAGAATTTCGCTGAATTCTTATATTAACCAAAATATAAAATTATCTAATCGGGTCTCTGTTCGCGCTACCCTAGAAGTTGAATAGTGCATTTTACTCGCCATTTGATGCGCTTTGAGATGCCGCTTAGCCCAATACGCTATCTGAAACAGGAGCGACGTAAATTGAACAAATGCGATAGAATTTCACTGAATTCTTATATTAACCAAAATATAAAATTATCTAATCGGGTCTCTGTTCGCACTACCCTAGAAGTTTAATAGTGCATTTTACTCGCCATTTCATGCGCTTTGAGATGCCGCTTAGCCCAATACGCTATCTGAAATAGGAGCGACGTAAATTGAACAAATGTGATAGAATTACGCTGAATTCTTATATTAACCGTAATATAGCATGATCTAATCGGGTCTCTGTTTGCCTTAGCCTAGAAGTTTGATAGTGCATTTTACTCGCCATTTCATGCGCTTTGAGATGCCGCTTAGCCCAATACGCTATCTGAAACAGGAGCGACGTAAATTGAACAAATGCGATAGAATTTCACTGAATTCTTATATTAACCAAAATATAAAATTATCTAATCGGGTCTCTGTTCGCACTACCCTAGAAGTTTAATAGTGCATTTTACTCGCCATTTCATGCGCTTTGAGATGCCGCTTAGCCCAATACGCTATCTGAAATAGGAGCGACGTAAATTGAACAAATGTGATAGAATTACGCTGAATTCTTATATTAACCGTAATATAACATGATCTAATCGGGTCTCTGTTTGCCTTAGCCTAGAAGTTTGATAGTGCATTTTACTCGCCATTCCATGCGCTTTAAGATGCCGCCTAGCCCAGTACGCTATCTGAAATAGGAGCGACGTAAATTGAACAAATGTGATAGAATTTTAGTGAGTACTAAAATTAAACATAATATAAAATGATATAATCGGGTCTATGTTTGCCGTACCCTAGAAGATTAACAGTGCATTTCACTCGTCATTTCATGCGCTTCGAGATGCCGCTTAGCCCAATACGCTATCTGGAATAGGAGCGACGTAAATTGAACAAATGTGATAGAATTTCGCTGAATTCTTATATTAACCATAATGTAAAATGATCTAATCGGGTCTCTGTTCGCCCTACCCTAGAAGTTTAATAGTGAATTTTCCTCGCCATTCCACGCGCTTTAAGATGCCGCCTGGCCCCATATGCTATCTGAAATAGGAGCGACGTAAATTGAACAAATGTGATAGAATTTCGCTGAATTCTTATATTAACCATTATGTAAAATGATCCAATCGGGTCTCTGATTGCCCTATCATAGAAGTTTAATAGTTCATTTTACTCGCCATTCCGCGCGCTTTAAGATGCCGCCTGGCCCCATATGCTATCTGAAATAGGAGCGACGTAAATTGAACAAATGTGATAGAATTTCGCAGAATTCTTAAATTAACCATAATATAAAATGATCTAATCGGGTCTCTGTTTGCCTTTCCCTTGCAGTTTAATAGTGCACTTTACTCGCCATTTCATGCACTTTGAGATGCCGCTTAGCCCAATACGCTATCTGAAATAGGAGCGACGAAAATTGAACAAATGTGATAGAATTTCGCTGAATTCTTATATTAACCATTATGTAAAATGATCTAATCGGGTCTCTGTTCGCCCTACCCTAGAAGTTTAACGGAGCATTTTACTCGACATTTCATGCGCTTTGAGATGCCGCTTAGCCCAATACGCTATCTGAAATATGAGCGACGTAAATTGAACAAACGTGATAGAATTTCGCTGAAATCTTGTATTAACCATAATGTAAAATGATCTAATCGGGTCACTGTTCGCCCTACCCTAAAAGTTTAATAGTGCATTTTACTCGGCATTCCACGCGCTTTAACATGCCGCTTAGCTCAATACGCTATCTGAAATAGGAGCGACGTAAATTGAACAAATCTGATAGAATTTCGCTGAATTCTTATATTAACCGTAATATAAAATGATCTAATCGGGTCTCTGTTTGCCTTACCCTAGAAGTTTAATAGTGCATTTTACTCGCCATTCCATGCGCTTTTATATGCCGCTGAGCCCAATACGCTATCTGAAATAGGAGCGACGTAAATTGAACAAATGTGGTAGAATTACGCTCAATTCTTATATTAACAGTCACATAAAATGATCTAATCGGGTCTCTGTTTGCCCTACCCTAGAAGTTTAGTAGTGCATTTGACTCGCCATTTCATGCGCTTTGAGATGCCGCTTAGCGCAATACGCTATCTGAAATAGGAGCGACGTAAATTGAACAAATGTGATAGAATTACGCTGAATTCTTATATTTACCGTAATATAAAACGATCTAATCGGGTCTCTGTTTGCCTTACCCTAGAAGCTTCATAGTGCATTTTGTTCGCCATTTCATGCGCTTTGAGATGCCGCTTAGCCCAATACGCTATCTGAAATAGGAGCGCCGTAAATTGAACGCATGTGATAGAATTACGCTGAATTCTTATATTAACCGTAATATAAAATGATCTAATCGGGTCTCTCTTTGCCTTACCCTAGAAGTTTAATAGTGCATTCTATTCGACATTTCATGCGCGCTGAGATGCCGCTTAGCCCAATACGCTATCTGAAATAGGAGCGACGTAAATTGAACAAATGTGATAGAATTTCGCTGAATTCTTATATTAAGCAAAATATAAAATGATCTAATCAGGTCTCTGATTGCCCTATCATAGAAGGTTAATAGTGCATTTTTCTCGTCATTCCACGCGCTTTAAGATGCCGTCTAGCCCAGTAGGCTATCTGAAATAGGAGCGACGTAAATTGAACAAGTGTGATAGAATTTCGTTGAATTCTTATATTAACCATAATGCAAAATGATCTAATCGGGTCTCTGTTCGCCCTACCCTAGAAGTTTAACAGTGCATTTCACTCGTCATTTCATGCACTTTGAGATGCCGCTTAGCCCAATACGCTATCTGAAATAGCAGCGACGTAAATTGAACAAATGTGATAGAATTTCGCTGAATTCTTATATTAAACAAAATCTAAAATGATCTAATCGGGTCTCTGATTGCCTTAATCTAGAAGTTTAATAGTGCATTTCACTCGTCATTTCATGCGCTTCGAGGTGCCGCTTAGGCCAATACGCTATCTGAAATAGGAGCGACGTAAATTAAACAAATGTGATAGAATTTCCCTGAATTCTTATATTAACCATAATGTAAAATGATCTAATCGGGTCTCTGTCCGCCCTACCCTAGAAGTTTAATAGTGCATTTCACTCGTCATTTCATGCGCTTTGCGATGCCGCTTAGCTCAATAAGCTATCTCAAATAGGAGCGACGTAAATTGAAGAAATGTGATAGAATTTCGCTGAATTCTTAAATTGACCATAATATGAAATGATCTAATCGGGTCTCTGTTTGCCCTGCCCTAGAAGTTTAATAGTGCATTTTACTCGCCATTCCACGCGCTTTAAGATGCCGCCTAGCCCAATCTGCTATCTGAAATAGGGGCGACGTAAATTGAACAAATGTGATAGAATTTCGCTGAATTCTTATATTAACCATAATGCAAAATGATCTAATCGGGTCTCTGTTCGCCCTACCCTAGAAGTTTAACAGTGCATTTCACTCGTCATTTCATGCGCTTTGAGATGCCGCTTAGCCCAATACGCTATCTGAAATAGCAGCGACGTAAATTGAACAAATGTGATAGAATTTCGCTGAATTCTTATATTAAACAAAATATAAAATGATCTAATCGGGTCTCTGATTGCCCTAGACTAGAAGTTTAATAGTGCATTTCACTCGTTATTTCATGCGCTTTGAGATGCCGCTTAGCCCAATACGCTATCTGAAATAGGATCGACGTAAATTGAACAAATGTAATAGAATTTCGCTGAATCCTTAAATTCACCATAATATAAAATAATCTAATCGGGTCTCTGTTGGCCCTACCCTAGAAGTTTAATAGTGCATTTTACTCGCCATTTCATGCGCTTTGAGATGCCGCTTAGCCCAATACGCTATCTGAAATAGGAGCGACGTAAATTGTCCAAATGTGATAGAATTACGCTGAATTCTTATATTAACCGTAATATAAAATGATCTAATCGGGTCTCTGTTCGCCCTACCCTAGAAGTTTAATAGTGCATTTCACTCGTCATTTCATGCGCTTTGAAATGCCGCTTAGACCAATACGCTATCTGAAATAGGAGCGACGTAGATTGCACAAATATGATAGAATTACGCTGAATTCTTATATTAACCTTAATATAAAATAATCTAATCTGGTCTCTGTTTGCCTTACCTTAGAAGTTTGATAGTACATTTTACTCGCCATTTCATGCGCTTTTAGATGCAGTTTAGCCCAATACGCTATCTGAAATAGGAGCGACATAAATTGAACAAATGTGATAGGATTACGCTGAATTCTTATATTAACCGTAATATAAAATGATATAATCGGGTCTCTGGTTGCCCTACCCTAGAAGTTTGCTAGTGGATTTTACTCGCCATTTCATGCGCTTTGAGATGACGCTTAGCCCATTACGCTATCTGAAATAGGAGCGACATAAATTGAACAAATGTGATAGAATTTCGCTGAATTCTTATATTAACCAAAATATAATATGATCTAATCGGGTCTCTGATCGCCGTTTCATAGAAGGTTAGTAGTGCATTTTTCTCGAAATTCCACGCGCTTTAAGATGCCGCCTAGCCCAGTAGGCTATCTGAAATAGGAGGGACGTAAATTGAACAAATGTGATAGAAATACGATAAATTCTTATATTAACCGAAATATAAAATGATCTAATCGGGTCTCTGTTTGCCTTACCCTAGAAGTTTGATAGTTCATTATACTCGCAATTCCATGCGCTTTGAGATGCCGCTTAGCCCAATACGCTATCTGAAACAGGAGCGACGTAAATTGAGCAAATATGGTAGAATTTCGCTGAATTCTTAAATTAACCATAATATAAAATGATCTTATGCGGGTCTCTGTTTGCCCTTCCCTAGAAGTTTAATAGTGCATTTTACTCGTCATATCATGCGCTTTGAGATGCCGCTTAGCCTAATACGCTATCTGAAATAGGAGCGACGTAAATTGAACGAATGTGATAGAATTACGCTGAATTCTTATATTAACCGTAATATAAAATGATCTAATCGGGTCTCTCTTTGCGTTACCCTAGAAGTTTAATAGTGCATTGTATTCGTCATTTTATGCGCTTTGAGATGCCGCTTAGCCCAATACGCTATCTGAAATAGGAGCGACGTAAATTGAACAAATGTGATAGAATTTCGCTGAATTCTTATATTAACCAAAATATAATTTGATCTAATCGGGTCTCTGATTGCCGTTTCATAGAAGGTTAGTAGTGCATTTTTCTCAAAATTCCACGCGCTTTAAGATGCCGCCTAGCCCAGTAGGCTATCTGAAATAGGAGGGACGTAAATTGAACAAATGTGATAAAAATACGCTAAATTCTTATATTAACCGAAATATAAAATGATCTAATCGCGTCTCTGTTTGCCTTACCCTAGAAGTATGATAGTGCATTTTACTCGCAATTCCATGCGCTTTGAGATGCCGCTTAGCCCATTACGCTATCTGAAATAGGAGCGACGTAAATTGAACAAATGTGATAGAATTTCGCTGAATTCTTTTGTTAACCATAATGTAAAATGATCTAATCGGGTCTCTGTTCGACCTATCATAGAAGTTAAATAGTGCATTTTACTTGCCATTCCACGCGCTTTAAGATGCCGCTTAGCCCAATACGCTATCTGAAATAGGAGCAACGTAAATTGAACAGATGGGATAGAATTTCGCTGAATTCTTATATTAACCAAAATATAAAATTATCTAATCGGGTCTCTGTTCGCGCTACCCTAGAAGTTGAATAGTGCATTTTACTCGCCATTTCATGCGCTTTGAGATGCCGCTTAGCCCAATACGCTATCTGAAATAGGTGCGACGTAAATTGAACAAATGTGATAGAATTACGCTGAATTCTTATATTAACCGTAATATAACATGATCTAATCGGGTCTCTGTTTGCCTTAGCCTAGAAGTTTGATAGGGCATTTTACTCGCCATTTCATGCGCTTTGAGATGCCGCTTAGCCCAATACGCTATCTGAAACAGGAGCGACGTAAATTGAACAAATGCGATAGAATTTCACTGAATTCTTATATTAACCAAAATATAAAATTATCTAATCGGGTCTCTGTTCGCACTACCCTAGAAGTTTAATAGTGCATTTTACTCGCCATTTCATGCGCTTTGAGATGCCGCTTAGCCCAATACGCTATCTGAAATAGGAGCGACGTAAATTGAACAAATGTGATAGAATTACGCTGAATTCTTATATTAACCGTAATATAACATGATCTAATCGGGTCTCTGTTTGCCTTAGCCTAGAAGTTTGATAGTGCATTTTACTCGCCATTCCATGCGCTTTAAGATGCCGCCTAGCCCAGTACGCCATCTGAAATAGGAGCGACGTAAATTGAACAAATGTGATAGAATTTTAGTGAGTACTAAAATTAAACATAATATAAAATGATATAATCGGTTCTCTGTTTGCCGTACCCTAGAAGATTAACAGTGCATTTCACTCGTCATTTCATGCGCTTCGAGATGCCGCTTAGCCCAATACGCTATCTGGAATAGGAGCGACGTAAATTGAACAAATGTGATAGAATTTCGCTGAATTCTTATATTAACCATAATGTAAAATGATCTAATCGGGTCTCTGTTCGCCCTACCCTAGAAGTTTAATAGTGCATTTTCCTCGCCATTCCACGCGCTTTAAGATGCCGCCTGGCCCCATTTGCTATCTGAAATAGGAGCGACGTAAATTGAACAAATGTGATAGAATTTCGCTGAATTCTTATATTAACCATTATGTAAAATGATCTAATCGGGTCTCTGATTGCCCTATCATAGAAGTTTAATAGTTCATTTTACTCGCCATTCCGCGCGCTTTAAGATGCCGCCTGGCCCCATATGCTATCTGAAATAGGAGCGACGTAAATTGAACAAATGTGATAGAATTTCGCAGAATTCTTAAATTAACCATAATATAAAATTATCTAATCGGGTCTCTGTTTGCCTTTCCCTTGCAGTTTAATAGTGCACTTTACTCGCCATTTCATGCGCTTTGAGATACCGCTTAGCCCAATACGCTATCTGAAATAGGAGCGCCGTAAATTGCACGAATGTGATAGAATTACGCTGAATTCTTATATTAACCGTAATATAAAATGATCTAATCGGGTCTCTCTTTGCCTTACCCTAGAAGTTTAATAGTGCATTCTATTCGACATTTCATGCGCGTTGAGATGCCGCTTAGCCCAATACGCTATCTGAAATAGGAGCGACGTAAATTGAACAAATGCGATAGAATTTCACTGAATTCTTATATTAACCAAAATATAAAATTATCTAATCGGGTCTCTGTTCGCACAACCCTAGAAGTTTAATAGTGAATTTCACTCGTCATTTCATGCGGTTTGAGATGCCGCTTATCCCAATACGCTATCTGAAATAGGAGCGTCGTAAATTGAACAAATGTGATAGAATTACGCTGAATGCTTATATTTACCGTAATATAAAATGATCTGATCGGGTCTCTGTTCGCCTTACCCTAGAAGTTTAATAGTGCGTTTAACTCGCCATTTCATGCGCTTTGAGATGCCGCTTAGCCCAATACACTATCTGAAATAGGTGCCACGTAAATTAAACAAATGTGATAGAATTTCGTTGGTTTCTTATATTAACCATAATATAAAATGATCTAATCGGGTCTCTGTTTGCCCGACCCTATAAGTTTAATAGTGCATTTTACTCGCCATTTCATGCGCTTTGAGATGCCGCTTAGCCCAATACGCTATCTGAAATAGGAGCGACGTAAATTGAACAAATGTGATAGAATTACGCTGAATTCTTATATTAACCGTAATATAACATGATCTAATCGGGTCTCTGTTTGCCTTACCCTAGAAGTTTGATAGTGCATTTTACTCGCCATTTCATGCGCTTTTAGATGCAGCTTAGCCCAATACGCTATCTGAAATAGGAGCGACGTAAATTGAACAAATGTGATAGAATTTCGCTGAATTCTTATATTAACCGAAGTATAAAATGATCTAATCGGGTCTCTGTTTGCCTTACCCTAGAAGTTTGATAGTGCATTTTACTCGCCATTCCATGCCCTTTGAGATGCCGCTTAACCCAATACGCTATCTGAAATAGGAGCGACGTAAATTGAACAAATGTGATAGAATTCCGCTGAATTCTTAAATTAACCACAATATAAAATGATCTAATCGGGACTCTGTTTGCCCTACCCTAGAAGTTTAATAGTGCATTTTATTCGTCATTTCATGCGCTTTGAGATGCCGCTCAGCCCAATACGCTATATGAAATAGGAGCGACGTAAATTGAACAAATGTGATAGAATTTTGCTGAGTTCTTAAATTAACCATAATATAAAATGATCTAATCGGGTCTCTGGTTGCCCTATCATAGAAGTTTAGTAGTGCATTTTACTCGCCATTTCATGCGCTTTGAGATGCCGCTTAGCCCAATACGTTATCTGAAATAGGAGCGACGTAAATTGAACAAATGTGATAGAATTTCGCTGAATTCTTATATTAACAGTAATATAAAACGATATAATCGGGTCTCTGTTTGCCTTACCCTAGAAGTTTAATAGTGCATTGTACTCGCCATTTCATGCGCTTTGAGATGCAGCTTAGCCCAATACGCCATCTGAAATAGGAGCGACGTAAATTGAGCAAATGTAATAGAATTTCTCTGAACTCTTATATTAACCATAATGTAAAATAATCTAATCGGCTCTCTGTTCGCCCTACCCTAGCAGTTTGATAGAGCATTTTACTCACCATTTCATGCGCTTCGTGATGCCGCTTAGCGCAATACGCTATCTGAAATAGGAGCGACGTAAATTGAACAAATGTGATACAATTACGCTGAATTCTTATATTAACCGTAATATAAAATGATCTAATCGGGTCTCTGTGTGCCTTACACTCGAAGTTTAATAGTGCAATTTACTGGCCATTTCCTATGCTTTGAGATGCAGTTTAGCCCAGTACGCTATCTGAAATAGGAGCGACGTAAATTGAACAAATGTGATAGAATTACGCTGAATTCTTATATTAACCGTAATATAAAATGATCTAATCGGGTCTCTGATTGCCCTATCATAGAAGTTTAATAACGCATTTTACTCGCCGTTCCACGCGCTTTAAGATGCCGTCTAGTCCAGTACGCTATCTGAAATAGGAGCGACGTAAATTGAACAGATGTGGTAAAATTACGCTGCATTCTTATATTAACCGTAATGTAAAATGATCTAATCGGGTCTCTGTTCGCCCCACCCTAGAAGTTTAATAGTGCATTTCACTTGACATTCCACGCGCTTTAAGATGCCGCCTAGCCGAGTTCGCTATATGAAATAGGAGCGACGTAAATTGAACAAATCTGATGGAATTTTGCTGAATTCTTAAATTCACCATAATATAAAATGATCAAATCGGGTCTCTGTTTGCCTTACCCTAGAAGTTTGATAGTGCATTTTACTCGCCATTTCATGCGCTTTGAGATGCCTCTTAACCCAATACGCTATCTGAAATAGGAGCGACGTAAATTGTACAAATGTGATAGAATTTCGCTGAATTCTTAAATTAACCATAATATAAAATGATCTAATCGGGTGTCTGATTGCCCTATCATAGAAGTTTAGTAGTGCATTTTACTCGCCATTTCATGCGCTTTGAGATGCCGCTTAGCCCAATACGTTATCTGAAATAGGAGCGACGTAAATTGAACAAATCTGATTGAATTTCGCTGTATTCTTATATTAACCAAAATATAAAATGATCTAATCGGGTCTCGTTTGCCCTACCCTAGAAGTTTAATAGTGCATTTTCCTCGCCATTCCACGCGCTTTAAAATGCCGTCTAGCCCAGTACGCTATCTGAAATAGGAGCGGCGTAAGTTGAGCAAATGTGATAGAATTACGCTGAATTCTTATATTAACCGTAATATAAAATGATGTAATCGTGTCTCTCTTTGCCTTACCCTAGAAGTTTAATAGTACATTTCACTCGTCATTTCATGCGCTTTGTGATGCCGCTTAGCCCAATACGCTATCTGAAATATGAGCGACGTAAACTGAACAAATGTGATAGAATTTCGCTGAATTCTTATATTAACCAAAATGTAAAATGATCTAATCGGGTCTCTGATTGCCCTATCATAGAAGTTTAATAGTGCATTTTACTCGCCATTCCATGCGCTTTGAGATGCCGCTTAGCCCAATACGCTATCTGAAATAGGAGCGACGTAAGTTGAACAAATGTTATAGAATTTCGCTGAATTCTTAGATTATCCATAACATAAAATGATCTAATCGGGTCTCTGTTTGCCCTACCCTAGAAGTTTAATAGTGCATTTTACTCGGCATTTCTTGCGCTTTGAGATGCCGCTCAGCCCAATACGCTATCTGAAATAGGAGCGATGTAAATTGAACAAATGTGATAGAATTTTGCTGAAGTCTTAAAGTAGCCATAATATAAAATTATGTAATCGGGTCTCTGTTTGCCCTACCCTAGAAGTTTAATAGTGCAGTTTACTCGCCATTTCATGCGCTTTGAGATGCCTCTTAACCCAATACGCTATCTGAAATAGGAGCGACGTAAATTGTACAAATGTGATAGAATTTCGCTGAATTCTTAAATTAACCATAATATAAAATGATCTAATCGGGTGTCTGATTGCCCTATCATAGAAGTTTAGTAGTGCATTTTACTCGCCATTTCATGCGCTTTGAGATGCCGCTTAGCCCAATACGTTATCTGAAATAGGAGCGACGTAAATTGAACAAATCTGATTGAATTTCGCTGTATTCTTATATTAACCAAAATATAAAATGATCTAATCGGGTCTCGTTTGCCCTACCCTAGAAGTTTAATAGTGCATTTTCCTCGCCATTCCACGCGCTTTAAAATGCCGTCTAGCCCAGTACGCTATCTGAAATAGGAGCGGCGTAAGTTGAGCAAATGTGATAGAATTACGCTGAATTCTTATATTAACCGTAATATAAAATGATGTAATCGTGTCTCTCTTTGCCTTACCCTAGAAGTTTAATAGTACATTTCACTCGTCATTTCATGCGCTTTGTGATGCCGCTTAGCCCAATACGCTATCTGAAATATGAGCGACGTAAACTGAACAAATGTGATAGAATTTCGCTGAATTCTTATATTAACCAAAATGTAAAATGATCTAATCGGGTCTCTGATTGCCCTATCATAGAAGTTTAATAGTGCATTTTACTCGCCATTCCATGCGCTTTGAGATGCCGCTTAGCCCAATACGCTATCTGAAATAGGAGCGACGTAAGTTGAACAAATGTTATAGAATTTCGCTGAATTCTTAGATTATCCATAACATAAAATGATCTAATCGGGTCTCTGTTTGCCCTACCCTAGAAGTTTAATAGTGCATTTTACTCGGCATTTCTTGCGCTTTGAGATGCCGCTCAGCCCAATACGCTATCTGAAATAGGAGCGATGTAAATTGAACAAATGTGATAGAATTTTGCTGAAGTCTTAAAGTAGCCATAATATAAAATTATGTAATCGGGTCTCTGTTTGCCCTACCCTAGAAGTTTAATAGTGCAGTTTACTCGCCATTCCACGCGCTTTAAGATGCCGCCTAGCACAGTATTCTATCTGAAATAGGAGCGACGTAAATTGAACAAATGTGATAAAATTTCGCTGAATTCTTATATTAACCAAAACATAAAATGATCTAATCGGGTCTCTGATTGCCCTATCATAGAAGTTTAGTAGTGCATTTTACTCGCCATTTCATGCGCTTTGCGATGCCGCTTAGCCCAATACGCTATCTGAAATAGGAGCGACGTAAGTTGAACAAATGTGATAGAATTTTGCTGAATTCTTAAATTAACCATAATATAAAATGATCTAATCGGGTCTCTTTTTGCCTTACCCTAGAAGTTTAATAGTGCATTTTACTCGCCATTTCATGCGCTTTGCGATGCCGCTTAGCCCAATACGCTATCTGAAATAGGAGCGACGTAAGTTGAACAAATGTGATAGAATTTTGCTGAATTCTTAAATTAACCATAATATAAAATGATCTAATCGGGTCTCTGTTTGCCTTACCCTAGAAGTTTAATAGTGCATTTTACTCGCCATTTCTTGCGCTTTGAGATGCCGCTTCGCCCAATACGCTATCTGAAATAGGAGCGACGTAAATTGAACAAATGTCATAGAATTTCGCTGAATTCTTAAATTAACCATAATATAAAATGATCTAATCGGGTCTCTGATTGCCCTATCATAGAAGTTTAGTAGTGCATTTTACTCGCCATTTCATGCGCTTTGAGATGCCGCTTAGCCCAATACGTTATCTGAAATAGGAGCGACGTAAGTTGAACAAATGTGATAGAATTTCGCTGAAATCTTTTATTAACCATAATGTAAAATGATCTAATCGGGTCTCTGTTCGCCCTAGCCTAGAAGTTTCATAGTGCATTTTATTCTCCATTTCATGCGCTTTGAGATGCCGGTTAGCCCAATAGGCAATCTGAAATAGGAGCGACGTGAAGTGAACAAATGTGATAGAATTTCGCTGAATTCTTAGATTATCCATAACATAAAATGATCTAATCGGGTCTCTGTTTGCCCTACCCTAGAAGTTTAATAGTGCATTTTACTCGCCATTCCACGCGCTTTTAGAAGCCGCCTAGCCCAGTACGCTATCTGAAATAGGAGCGACGTAAGTTGAACAAATGTGATAGAATTACGCTGAATTCTTATATTAACCGTAATATAAAATGATCTGATCGGGTCTCTGTGTGCCTTGCCCTAGAAGTTTAATAGTGCATTTCTCTCGCCCTTCCACGCGCTTTAAGATGCCGTCTAGACCAGTACACTATCTGCAATAGGAGCGACGTAAGTTGATCAAATGTGATAGAATTACGCTGAATTCTTATATTAACCGTAATATAAAATGATCTAATCGGGTCTCTGTTTGCCGTACCGTAGAAGTTTAATAGTGCGTTTTACTCGCCATTTCATGCGCTTTGAGATGCCGCTTAGCCCAATACGCTATCTAAAATAGGAGCGACGTAAGTTGAACAAATATGATAGAATTTCGCTGAATTCTTATATTAACCTTAATGTAAAATGATCCAATCGGGTCTCTGTTCGCCCTACCCTAGAAGTTTAATAGAGCATTTCACTCGCCATTTCATGCGCGTTCAGATGCCGCTTAGCCCAATAAGCTATCTGAAATAGGAGCGTCGTAAATTGAACAAATGTGATAGAATTACGCTGAATTCTTATATTAACCTTAATGTAAAATGATCTAATCGGGTCTCCGATCGCCCTACCCTAGAAGATTAATAGTGCATTTCATTCGTCATTTCATGCGCTTTGAGCTGCCGCTTAGCCCAATACGCTATCTGAAATAGGAGCGACGTAAATTGAACAAATGTGATAGAATTTCGATGAATTCTTATATTAACCGTAATATAAAATGATGTAATCGGGTCTCTCTTTGCCTTTCCCTAGAAGTTTAATAATACATTTCACTCGTCGTTTCATGCGCTTTGTGATGCCGCTTAGCCCAATACGCTATCTGAAATATGAGCGACGTGAATTGAACAAATGTGATAGAATTTCGCTGAATTCTTATATTAACAGTAATATAAAACGATATAATCGGGTCTCTGTTTGCCTTACCCTAGAAGTTTAATAGTGCATTGTACTCGCCATTTCATGCGCTTTGAGATGCAGCTTAGCCCAATACGCCATCTGAAATAGGAGCGACGTAAATTGAGCAAATGTAATAGAATTTCTCTGAACTCTTATATTAACCATAATGTAAAATGATCTAATCGGCTCTCTGTTCGCCCTACCCTAGCAGTTTGATAGAGCATTTTACTCACCATTTCATGCGCTTCGTGATGCCGCTTAGCGCAATACGCT